>CM056049.1:622901828-623150208 GCA_029574335.1 Rana kukunoris | reverse complement strand
GGCGGTATGATTCTTTCAGTTTAGGTGCAAGCGCGGGTACCATTATTTGCAAGGGAATTTGGCGTTTTATACTGTAGGCTTGTAATTCTTAGGAATAACTCACTGAAATCTATCCAAACAAGAGTCTAATAGGCATCCCGGGTATGATTTTTTTTTTTTTCTTATTAAAAATTATAATATAATAAATAATTATAAAAAATTATAACAAATAATAATATAATTATAGTAAAAATAATTCAATAATGTAATCAAATCAAAATCACTGAAATTTGCTCAGTTGCAGAATTTTTGCTGTCATTTTTTTTTTTTTTTTATGACGAATTTCCCCATAAATCGCTATCGCTAAATTCTGCAAGTGATTCTGATTTATTATCGCTGTTTTTTAGCTGCTCTAAAACAATTTTTGCCATAAAGGGACACTTTTGGTTGCTATGGGCAATCTACAGTTTGCAGGGAGAAAGAACAGTTTTTATTATATAAAAGGACATGTAGTGTACAGGGCAGACCACTAGGGACATGGGGGGTGTGTATTTTTTACATACAGTACTGTAATCTATAAGATTACAGTGTACTGTATGTATAGTGTTTGTTTACTTTTTTAAATTTGGCGCCGTCCCCCCCCCTACGTTGCGACGTTTGCAGGGAAGGGAATCGGCGGAACACACAGCATCAGGCGGACATCCGCCCGCCGTGTGCTGCGGGGATTCATCGCTGGATCGCAGAGAAAAGGTAAGTAAACTTTTTTCTGCATCCAGCGAGGCAAGCCCGTGTGTGGCACGGGGTTACCGATCGTAGCTTTAAAATCTCACCCCGTGCCACACACGGGAAGACCGCCAGGGAGGTTAAAGCATACACAAAAGCAAGCAGTCACTTCCAGCGCTAAGATGAACAACAGCAATCCCAAGTGCTAGGCGGATGCAGTCCTCCTCAGATGGGGTAATCCAAAGTGATACTACAAAAACAAATGGACAAGAAGGTGCACCAACTGCATTACCGACAACATTTATTAAATATGGAATAGCTAAAAATGAATGCTCACAAAGTAGCAACTGATATATGCCAATAAACCACAAGATGTCGTGCACTGCAGACTCATGTACTCAAATTGCATCAGCATGCTAGGCTATCTAGGTTGCCTAGCTCTGAGGAAGGGGGGCGCCCCCTAAATTTCGTAAGCTATACACCCCTTTAATGCAATTGGCGTACGTGGTTCCGCATTGCACGGCATGTTGTGGTTCATTGGCTTATATCATTTGCCACTTTGTGAGTAATCATTTTTAGCTATTCCAATATGTAATAAATGCTGTCGGTAATGCACTAGGTGTGTGCACCTTCTTGTCCATTTGTTTTTGGAATATGTTAAAGCATGCCTTCTGCAACCATCCTATTTACGTTTCTTTCAAAGATATACTGTTAGCTGAGATGGTCATTCGACTGAAGTTGAATAGTACTTCTATTTAAAGTGGAGTTCCACCCAGGAAAACCACATTTGGCCAAAAGTCTTAAAAAAAGACATTAAAAAAAACGTGAAAAAAAAAAAAAAATACTCACCCGAAATACCTATAATCTGCCTCTTCCACACCGCGGTGTCTTTTCTTCTTGTCCTTCTCCTTGTGAATGGGGCGCGCTGCTTTCTGGGAAACTGTGTGTGTTCTCAGAGAGCAGCGCGCCCATTCACAAGCCAGCGTGAGACTCACGCAGGCGCAGTAGGAAATGGGCAGTGAAGCCGTAAGGCTTCACCGCCTGTCTCCCATAGTGTGAATGGCGGCACGGGACCCGGAGCGATCGTGGGACCGGCATCGGGGGGGGGGTCGTCAGCGCGGGCGCCTAGGACAGGTAAGTGTCCTTATTCAAAGTCAGCAGCTACACTGTTAGTAGCTGCCGACTTTGAAAAAAAAAAATGCGGGTGGAGCTCCGCTTTAATAATGTTTAAGTGTTTGTCCCACCATACACTCACATTTTCCGTCCATGCCATTATCTGCAGGCAGTATAGGTATCAGTATATGTATAGGATTTCTTTAGAAGAGCGATGACATTTGGGGCTGGCCGTGCGCACAGATGTATGGACACGCATTCAAGACACACCCATTATTATTTTTACACATTGTTGCTCAGAGGCTATCTGTGTGTGTGTGTGTGCTCTCCACATCCTGCTAGGTTTATTATTTGCACTTGTAATTACCAGGGGTAAATATGTCATTCCATAACATCTGCTCAGCGAATTAGAGAAATACACAGAAAAAACAGGTGTGTTTCTCTTATTCCTGCTCTACCACCAGTTCAAAGTTACAGGTAACACCTGTTGGATATAATAGAGTGAGCTATTGCAGGTAATCTTGTTTAATTGTATATCCCGAAGGCTCAGGGTCCAAAGTGTATCTCAAGGCAACTAGCTAAATAGGTGCACTTCTAGTTCTGTTAAGGTAGCCAACTCAGTTTATAGAGGAATGGCCACTTGAATTAACACTAGGGTTGAGGTTTATATCAGGTCTACCATGAGCTTGAGGTGAACCTATCTTGTTCAAGTTTTGTGATCCTAGCGAACCAACATTCTGCTACCGGAATCTTTATAACATTAAATGAGAAGTATGGGCAAAGCTCTTTTGGCCATACTCCTCTTGTGGGTCACAAAAGTGCACTTAGTTCTGCACTACTGTGACTCAGGTTCAGATTCAGATCTTTTAGGCAATCAACACCTTTTGCTGCCTTTTTTGTTCTCATTATTGCAGACTTATTTGTCCATAATTTTTTTTTTGTGCTTGATTTTAGGTCAGTGGTCACTTTTATCTCCTGTCCTGTTCATAGCTATCTTAAAGCGGTTGTATACCCTCTGGTCCTAATTTAACAATGCATATGGTTTTGAAGAACTAATAGTTGTAAATTGATTGAGCGCTATTGTTTTAATTACATTCGTTTACTCACTGTTTTACAGATGATCGTTTAAAATAAATTCCCAAGTTATATCAGCGCCATATTACTTGTGGTCTTCCGCGTTCAGCTCTATTTCTATTTCCGCCCACAGTCTCTTCTTTGCTGTGTAATCCTGCGCGTCGCGTGCGCAGTAAGTTCGCTAGTCAAGCCTCTTCTTGGGGAGGAAATATCTGCCTAACAATCGCGGGATGTCGGGGCTAACGTCAACAGAAAATTGCGCAGCCCCGACATAAACAAAGGATGTTTCGGGTCTTGGCTTGCCGGAGTTATCGATGATGCGGCTCATGCGCGTATAGACGTCACCACTCGGCAATATAGCGATAACAGGAAAAGGAAGCAGGTGAGCAAAAAAAAAACATTTCAATAGATTAAGGAGATTAGGAGACGTAATTACATGGAATGTTTCGAGATATTGGGTATACAACCGCTTTAATTTTGGGGTTTTTGAAAATGTGGGGAATGGGGATGTATTGCTTTTTAGATATGTTGATAGGACCTTTTTTCAGGTTAAACTGCTTTTTTCAAGCATTTGCTTGTTCCTGACCATCTGTTCTTGGAGCTGCCTTTCGTTGGCAGCATGCCGCGGCATCATTGAAAAAGAAGATAAAACATAAATATGAAACCACCTAACGTTATATTACTTTTAATGTACTCTCCTAACCCACGTAGATAGATGTTACGGGTAGGCATAGTTCAGTTAGGCGGCGGCCTATCCCCCTCAAATAAAACTTGCTGCTGACCAATCTTACACTTCTCTATCCTCTGCTGTATCTAATATTCTTGTAATAAGTTTATTCTTGGAGTCAGATAGTTTAAAAATTAAAACAACAGTGTCATCTGGAGAAGGTTCTTGGTGGAATGTTAAAGTGGAGTTTCACCCAAAAGTGGAACTTCTGCTTAAACCACTCCTCACCCCCTTATTTTTTTTTGGGGGGGGGGGGTATTAGGGGCTTTAGTAGAAGTGGGACTTCCTGTCCCACTTTCTCCTTCCGCCCAGGGACCGCTTAGGCAAATCGTCATATCGCCTAATGCGGCCCCCTCCCTGTAGGCGATCACCTAGGACACGTGTGTGTGTTTAGTTATGCACCAAGGGTCTGCAAATTGGGTTCCACTTGATCCTGATTGCTTTTCCCTCCCTCCACCCCTTTTTCCTAAAAAGTTGGTTTTATGGCATCAAAATGGATTGGTTTGCTTAGCCCAACTCACCCTCTCTCTCTCTCTCTCTCTCTCTCTCTCTCTCTCTCTCTATATATATATATGTATGTATATAATTTTCTCCTCATATTTGTCGTTTCCCTGGTTCATTTTGTTCTATTTCTATGGGGACGCTGGAGGAGACGCTGTGTACAGCTGCACACCCTTTGAGGTGAGTGCGGCGGTTGTTGCCTTTGCAGCTGAGAATTTGCTAAACCACTTCAGGGAGGCAGATTCGAGCTTTCCCTTTTAGGGACTGATTTTGGGGCGGGATCTGCTTATCATGCACAGGTGCATGTCTTTATACACATACACACATTTATACTGGAGGGCCCTTTGGAGAGAGCCACAGCAGACTTCTTAGGCTCTAAGGAAAGGGGTGCGCCCCAGAAACGTTAGCCATTCTGTCGCTAAAAGGGTACCATTGAATCCTCGGTATCATCTTTATTTGCTGGCTGGGACCAAGATGACTGGTCTGACCAATTGATTAAGCTGTATCTAGACTCTCGTTTGTGAGTATATTTTACTTGTTTTTATTAAAATAAAAATCTCTTATGATAAATGCACTAGGTCGGTGCGCCCTCCCTCTTTTGTTTTTTACACGTGACAGGTCCCAGGCAATCTCCTGTCCACTCAGGGAGCTCAGCGCCATTCACGCATGCGCAGTGAGTGCCCGGCCATGAAGCCGAAAGGTGTCACAAGTGCCCACAGTTAGAATGGAGGTGCCAGCGAGGGGGGGGGGGGGGGGGGGGGGGGGGGGGGGCGGCTCGTCGCTGGACAGTGGAACAGGTAAGTGTCTGTTTATTAAAAGCCAGCAGCTACACTTTTTGTAGCTGTGGGCTGGATCTGTGACTATTGCAGTCACAGATCCAGCCATCCCTGCTCAACCATCCCTGTGCAATACTCTGCAATACCCTTACCCCTGTGCAATACTCTGCAATACCACTACCCCCTGTGAAATACTCTGCAATACCTCTACCCCTGTGCAATACTCTGCAAAACCCCTACCCGTGCGCAATACTCTGCAATACCCCTACCCCCTGTGCAATACTCTGCAATACCCCTACCCCCTGTGCAATACTCTGCAATATCCCTACCCCCTGCGCAATACTCTGCAATACCCCTACCCCCTGCGCAATACTCTGCAATACCCCTACCCCCTGCGCAATACTCTGCAATACCCATACCCCCTGTTCAATACTCTGCAAAACCCCTACCCCCTGCGCAATACTCTGAAATACCCCTACCCCCTGTGCAATACTCTGCAATACCCCTACCCCCCGCACAATACTCTGCAATACCCCCGCACAATACTCTGCAATACCCTCGCACAATACTCTGCAATACCTCCTGCGCAATACCCCTGCCAGTACTCTGCAATACCCCTGCACAATACTCTGCAATACCCGACCAATACTCTACAATATCCGGAAAATACTCTGGAAAACAAAATGCGTTTTAATCACTTCCTGCCCGTCAGCCGTCATATGATGTCCTTGACTTTGTGCAGGGATATCTGAATGATGCCTGCAGCTACAGGTATCATTCAGATATCATCTTTTTCAGCCGGCGATTCCCTACACCGTAAGAATGATCGTGGCAGCTGTTCCGCCTCTTGATCGTTCTTACGGGAGGCGAAAGGGGACATCCCCCCCTCCCGTCGCCCTCCGATGCTTCTTCCGACTTTTTTGTTTTTTTTCAGGCTTTCCAGCCTAGAGGTGAGATGTGGGGTCTTATTGACCCCATATCTCACTGTAAAGAGGATCTGTCATGCTATATTCCTATTACAAGGGATGTTTACATTCCTTGTAATAGGAATAAAAGTGATCAAAACATTTATTTTTGGGGAAAAACATGTCAAACTAAAATAAATAAAGTAAAATGAACAATAAAAAAATTAAATAAAATTTAAAGCGCCCCTGTTCCTCTATGCTCGTATACAGAAGTGACCGAACACGTAAGTCCCGCCCACATATGAAAACCATGTTCAAACCACACATGTGAGATATCGCTGCGAACGTTAGAGCGAGAGCAATCATTTTGGCCCTAGACCTCTTCTTCAACTAAAAAGATGTAACCAGTAAAAATATTTAAAGCGTCACCTATAGGGATTTTTAAGTAGCAACGTTTGGCGCCATTCCACAAGCGTGTGCAATTTTGAAGGGTGACATGTTGGGTATCTATTTACTCGGCGTAACTTCATCTTTCATATTTTGCAAAAACATTGGGCTAACTTTAATGTTTTGTTTTTTTTTAAAGCACAAAACTGTTTTGTTTCCAAAAAAAACACGTTCGAAAAATTGCTGTGCAAATATCATGCGTGATAAAAAGTTGCAACGACTGCCGTTGTATTCTCTAGGGTCTTTGCTATAAAAGCATATATAATGTTTTGGGGTTATATGTAATTTTCTAGCAAATAAATGATTATTTTTACATGTAGGAGAGGAATGTCAGAATTGGCCTGGGTGCTCCAGAATGCCTGATGGTGCTCCCTGCATGTTGTGCCTCTGTATGTGGCCACGCTGTGTAAAAGTCTCACACATGTGGTATCGATATACTCGGGAGGAATAGCAGAATGTGTTTTGGGGTGTAATTTGTGGTGTGCATATGCTTTAACTGCTAATATGAAAATTTTGTGAAAAAAAAATACAAATAAAAAAAATCTTGATTTTGCAAAGAATTGTGGGAAACAATTACAACCTAAAAAAACTCACAATGCCTCTTTCTAAATACCTTGGAATGTCTACTTTCCAAAAAGGGGTCATTTGGGGGATATTTTTACTTTCTAGCATGTTAGGGTCTCAAGAAATGAGATAGGCCGTCAGTACTTCAGTTGTGATCAATTTTTAGATATTGGCACCATAGCTTGTGGACCCTATAACTTTCACCCAGACTAAATAATATCCACATTTTATTTTTTTATTTTTACCAAAGACATGTAGCAGTATACATTTTAGGCCAAATTTATGAAGAAATTTTACTTTTTTGCTAAATTTTATAATAGAAATGAAAAAATAATTATTATTTTTTACAAAATTTTCGTTCTTTTTTCATTTATAGCGGAAAAAATAAAAAGAGGCAGAGGTGATCAAATACCACCAAAAGAAAGCTCTATTTGTGGGGAAAAAAAAGGACAAAATTGTCATTTGGTTACAGTTTTGTATGACTGAGTTATTGTCATTCAAAATTTGAGAACACCGAAAGCTGAAAATTGGTCTGGTTATTAAGGGTGTTATTAAGTGCCCAGTGGTCAAGTGGTTAAAGGATTTCTGTTCAATGTTGCCCTTGAAACAATCTAAAAAGACCATCTCCCTGCTGTAAGGTAATTATTTTAAGTTTATTGTCCCTCATCTCAGTGCCAATCTCCTTGTACCATTTCTTAATAGTCTTGAAAACTAAAACTAAATAATTCGATGTGTCTCCCATAGATTTCAAAGGGTTTTAGTGCAATCTTATTTTATTAAGAAAATAGCCAATACAGTCCTGCATATATGGATACTGTATCATATGCAGTAGAACATATAAAAAGTATGATTTCTTAAATAATTGGATGTGGTCATAAACCAGATGAAGAGTCAATAGGTATGTGAACGTTGAGAAACATGACAAATATCATAAATATACAGAGCAACAAAGTCATCCTAATGGTTGTCATACAGAAACCGAAAGTATTGAGACATCAGGAAGTACACAAAAAAATGCTATTTATGGAACAGAGTGTGTAGGGATCACACTTTATCACAAATGTGTGTGAAAGAGTTACGTAGCTATTTCTCAAAGGATTGCTAAATGTGCATATGAGGACAGAGAAATAGAGAATAAAAAAACATTCCAACCAGGCTATGAAGTGTTTGCATCGGAGTCACCTTCTACCCAAGGGATAAACTCAGATGAATAGCGAAACATGGACCACAAAGTGCAGATGATAGAAAACTGCTCATCCTTACCAGTTTCCTGAGCCAACAGATGTTCCAGGTCAATAATATGGTCCACTTCAGTGGCCCAAACCCCCAGGGAAGGCATGTCTGCCGATCTCCAGTGCCAGAAAATCACGACCCTGGCATCAGCCAAGAAGTGTTGCAGTACATATTATTTTTAAGGATTGGAAAGTTCTGGGAAGCATAGACAAAAGAACTACCTCAGGTGAGGGTTGAATAGAGGTCTCCATCAGCTTGCAGTATAAGTCAAAGATTTGGTGCCAGAATTGCTTTAAAGGACAATCCCACCAGATGTGAAGCATGGTACCTCTAGAACCCAGAGATTGCCAACAGGTATCTGGCAATGTTGGGTTGAATTGCTGTATAGTTGAAGGGCATCTGTACCATCTTCTTACGTGATACCTGGTAGGAGAGCTTATGCATCAAGATTAAGCATTTTTGCCAATCTGCTGGGAGATTGAGTGCCGTAATTCTGATTCCCAGGGCTGCGTGGAAGGTGGAAGGTCAGGAGATGAAGCAGTAAGCAATAAGGAGTAAAGTTGGGAGGCCACGTATGTTGGAGTATTTTACTGCAAAAGCATATCCTCGAATCCCGTTGGTTCAGCTAAAATGTCTGGTATAGATGGGAGAATATGAATATAAGAAGTTACCTGCTGTCTCTGGAACCACTGCATAGTGTGTTGAGAGAGTTACCCAGAAGGGGTCTCTGCCGTTAAAGACGGGTCTATTCGAAGAACTTCGCCATGGTCCGTATCCCGCCACATGCAGAGCTGATGGAAAGGTCGGAGTCCCAAAAAAGAGGGTCAAGGGCCCCAGAGATTTGGAAAGACCACTTTGGGATGTCAGACGGTCCCAGATTTGGTTGATTTGGTAAATAAGGTTACTAGGGAGAAACAAGCCCCTATGAAATATGGACAAGGTCCATGGGAGGGCGGAGAGATCAATTAGGTTCATGTGGCTTTCCAGTTGAACCCAGAGTTTAGTTGAGGAGTGATGAAACCAATCCAGTATTCGAGTAAGTACTGCTGCCTTGTGGTATATTGAGGCATCTGGGGCTCCAGCTCCACCTCAAATTTTCGGAACGGACAATGTTTCATTGCTTATTCTGGGATGGGCTGCATTCCAGATAAATTTAGAAAACATCTGGCGTAGTTTCCAAAGATTGCAATGGGTTTTACTGCTTCTGATGGGACTAGGCTCCTTGTTACTGTGCAGTGTGCTGTGCAACTTCTGTGAGTAAATTAGAAGCTTACAGTGAACAAAATTAGTCAAGCATTATTATTCACTTTCTCATAAGTGACTAAAATTCCCAAACTGCCAGACTTTAAGAAAACCTTTAAGCAGTCCGGTGAGTGTAAGCCCCAAGTGGCTAGTCTATGTGTATATTGATTTTACAGTTGAAGACCAACCAGCTGACCTACGCAGTCATGTAATGTGCCAGGTCCTAAATATTCTTTTTTTTTTTGACTAGAAATTGTATTTTTTCAGGTGTTTACACTGCTGCCTAGTGACATAGAAACTTCTCATTCGCTGTCCAACTGTGGGGTCGTTGCAAGTCCTGGAGACTCTATCAATGGTATGGTGAGGTCAATTAGTGGTTATGTGGTGGGGTGAGTGTGCATACTTGGCCATGAGCAGCTCAGAGAAGGCTGCAGGGGACCTGATGCACTGCTGGAGAGACCCTGCAGGAGTGTGGAATATGGTAAGTAGTTCTCCTTATTTCAGCCCCCTTGCACATAACAATAATTTACAGTAATCCTTATGTAAAAGGTGGGGGGCATTGCAGAAGTACTATTTTTCTAATTTATTGAGTCAAACTTAAAAATGAATATTGATTATTGAGGAAATGTTCCTTTGCTCTATCCAGGGGACACAGCAGAAAGTAGGTGGAGTCCTCTCCAAAGTAAAAAAAAAAACTTGCTTTTAGACAGCTGTCTCCATTGGATGACTTTCCTAAGCCCAGGTTCACACTGGGCTGTGGGCAGGGCCGCCATCAGGGGGGTACAGGCAGAGGGGCCCGGGGGTCCCCAGGGGCCCGGATGGGAACCCCCTTTTTTTTAGGGGTCTGGGGGTCCCCAGGGGCCCGGAGGCCACCAGGGCCCCAGATGGCAACCCCCCTCTTTTTTTATTTATGTTTTATTTAAAATATATATATATATATATATATATATATATTTTTTTTATTTATTTTATTTTTTATTAAAGGGCCAATTTTTTTTTTTTTTTCCAGGGCCCCGGATGGCAACAGCCTTTTTTTTATTTTATTTTTATATATTTTTATTTTATTTTTTTATTAAAGGGACATTTTTTTAGGGGTCTGGAGGTCCCCAGGGGCCCGTAGATAACCAGGGCCCCAGATGACAACCCCCATTTTTTATTTAAAAAAAATATTTTTTATATATTTTTTTATTTCTTTTATTTATATATATATATATATATATATATATATATATATATATATATATATATATATATATATATATATATATACACACATATATACATATTATTATTATTATTATTATTATTATTATTATTATTATTAAAGAGCCCAGAGGTCCCCAGGGCCCCCGGATGACAACCCTCCTTTTTTTATAGATTTTTTTTTTTTTAAATATATTTTATTTATTTTCTTTCTGGTTTTTTTCTTCTGTGTCAAACTCCCTTTTTTTATAAATGTTTTTTTTATTTTTGTTTATACATTTCTTTTATTTTTTTTTATTAAAGGGCCCAGAGGTCCTCAGGGCCCTGGAAGGCAACCCCCTTGTTTTTTTTTTATAAATGTTTATTTCTTTTTTATATATATATATTTTTTTATTTCTTTTTTATTAAAGGGCCCGGGTGAAAAGCCCCATTTTTTTGTAATTTCTTTTTATATTAAAAAAAATTATTAAAGGGCCCGAGGTCCCCAGGGCCCCAAGATGGCAACCACCCCAGGCCCCCTTTTTTATACATATTTTTCTTTTCTTCTTCTTTTTGTAAAGGGCTCCCCCGCTTCTTAATTTGCGGCGGCCCCCCCCCTGCTTCTCATTTTCAGACGAGAGCCCCCCCCCCCCGGTTCTCTGCTCCAGGGGGCCCATGCCTGAAGCTGTGTCAGTCCCAATTTCGGCCACGATTACAGAGACATCTGTGAAGGGTTCAGCGCAAAATGTAGTACAGAAACTACTTTTTGAAATCGGTGCAGTGCCGCAGATGTGGCGTCTCACCAATTAGGACGGTACTATTGCCCGCAATTGCCCGCAAATGATGCCGATTTGACATGTCAAATCGCATCCCAAAACGCACCAGTGTGAACCAGGGCTGAAAGTGGAACTTTAGGCTGGAAATGGCAATTGGCAAGTGGGCAGGATTTTTAATGCAGTAGAAACATGTTTTGTCTCTTTTGCATATCTCTTTCGTATCTGCCCATGTACAGTAAGCTGCACAAATTCAGCAAAGCAGAATCTGATGGAACTCCTGCGCATGCATGGGCGTGACGTCATCTTGACCCAGCCAATGACCGCAGCTGGCAATCGAGACCAAAGATGTCAGTGGCTGGCAAGGAGTTGCAGGGATGGTGTGTATCGCTGGATTCAAGGTAAGTATAGTTACGCTTTAACCACTTCAGACCCACGCTATTGACATAATACGTCAACAGCGTGGACCTGAGGCGCCAACTAGACGTCTTTGGACGTGATTTTTGTGCCACTGGGTGGCACGCGGGGAGTAAACACTGTCCCGCCGTATCGATGGGGATCCGATGCATGTACCTGGTGGCCGCGATGTCCGTCGGGTACATGCGATCGGCGGGAAACCGAACAGATGACAGCAGGGACGTGGAGCTCTGTGTGTAAACACAGAGCTCCACGTGCTGTCAGCGGAGAGGAGACCGATCTGTGTCTCTTGTACATAGGGACACAGCATCGGTCACCTCCCCCAGTCACCCCCCCTCCCCCACACAGTTAGAACACACCCAGGCAATACATTTAACCCCTTCCCTGCCAGTCACATTTATACAGTAATTAGTGCATTTTTATATCACTGATCGCTGTATAAATGTGAATGGTCCCAAATTTGTGTCAAAAGTGTCCAATATGTCCGCCGCAATATCGCAGTCGCAATAAAAATCGCAGATTGCCGCCATTACTAGTAAAAATAATAATAATAAAAAAAATCATAATTCTGTTCCCCATTTTGTAGGCGCTATAACTTTTGCGCAAACCAGTCGCTTATTGCGATTTTAAATTTTTTTTTTTTTTTTAAATACGTCGAAAAATACGTATCGGCCTTAACTGTGAAAAAAATAGTTTTAAAAAAAAAAAAAATGGATATTTATTATAGCAACAAGTTAAAAATATATATATTTTTTTTAAATTGTCGCTCTTTTTTTGTTTATAGCGCAAAAAATAAAAACCGCAGAGGTGATCAAATACCACCAAAAAAAAGCTCTATTTGTGGGGAAAAAAGGACGCCAATTTTGTTTGGGAGCCACGTCGCACGACCGCGCAAATGTCAGTTAAAGCGACGCAATGCCAGAAGCTGAAATTTCACCTGGGAACGAAGGGGGTTTATGTGCCCAGTAATGAAGTGGTTAAGCTAGCCATGGATATTTTGAATGGGTTCAGCAGCATGTGATTTAAGTATTCTTTGCAAAAGTTAAACTCCCCCACATTCACTAAGCTCTGAGGATCATCCCCTCGCTAAGAGCAACTCTCTTTGCAAAGTATACAACCTATTTGCAGTAAATCAATCCCTAATTCTCTACAATGGGGCTTTCCACACTCTTTCCAAAACAAAAAATAAGAGGTTTGGGATTTAGATCTGCTTTATGAATTTTATAGAATATATTACTGGAGTTAAATGGTGTTGTTTTACATCCACCTATATTTAGAGCACAATATTACATTCACAATGTTGAAGGTGTATTAACATTTGGTCTCTGACTTAACGGGCTATTAAACCTGCAACTGAAGGACACTGTACTTGTGTGGCCTGTAATGATGTAATTTGTTGTTTGCTGTCAGTGTTTTTATGGCTGTGTGCGCTCACAAATTATCTTCTGCTTACCAGTCTGCAAGGATTCCAACCCACAGGCTGTGGCGTGTTTGGCTAGGACCTTCTTCTGGCTAATGAAGCAGTACCTGGGAAACAAATTACAGGCTGATTTACACCTTGGTTCTAACAATTATAATCACGGGGGGCTTTACAGATGTGTTGCCCAGTTCCCTTTTGAACACAAGACTGTCATCAATCCATTGATTTCTGTGTAAGGAATACCAGTGTGCAGTACTTCAACCGTGTGTTCCAGGGCCATGACCTTTGAAACGTATTGTTTACATTGTGTTTTATGTTATATATCCTTCTTTCTTGTGGACAAGTGCTCACCTGCTTTCTATTTGCTGTCAAACATATATATAGTATGTATATAATACATTATAAGGACATATTTACTTGGAGCAAGATAGTGTAGTATATTAAAAAAACATTTTCACGTCATTTTAATAAAAGATTGCCACTGATTTATATAACCACAAAAATGACAGCGCTATCCCAAAAACATCTACAATCGCTGTAATAAAAAAATCCAAAGCATTGTATAAACCTAAATATTCTATATGGAAACATTCAGCAAGATGTAAACATAAAAAATGCTCAAAAAACACAACAATCAATAAAAGTGAAAGAAACCTGAAATACTAGTGTAGCGCCCCCTTTTTTTCAGAAAAGGCGCTACGCTAAAGTTAGTGGGAGAGTTATGTTGCTACCAATCCCAATTTTGCTAAATTGGGCTGCTGTCAGCCCTGCATTATCCTGTGGTTCATTCTGTGATCCAGAGATGTAGTTCCATCTCTGGGTGGCAGGTGGTGCCAGAGGGATTCAGGCAGAGACACTTTTCCCCAGCTGCCAATTGGAGGAGTTTTCCCTCTGGGTTCTTCGGGGGTTCCAGGTTCCAGGTGCGGCACCCACCTTTAGGGTGTGCGCACCCAACGTACCACGGCGATATGGCCTACCAGGCCGGGTTCGCATGTTACGCGGAGTTCCCTGCTGATGCTGAAAGGGGCTCTAGCGACTTGCTGGGGGCTCCATTTCTAATGAAGAGATCCCCAAGCTGTGTGCTGTTCGGTGGGGGATCGGCTTGAGGAGAACCTGGAGGCAGGTGATCCAAAAGGGCTTGAACGAACCATCGGGGATCTGGTTGCCAGGAACTGACAGATAACCATAGACTGTCAGCTGGTGACCCCTACTGAAAAGAGAACTTTCTCGGAGGATTTGCTCTACAGTCCAACATTGGGTCTTTATCTTAAAACGCTAAATTCAACTAGAGCCAAGTCAGTGAGAGAGACTTGTTCCTTCCAGCAACCTTAAGTGACGTTCCGGCTGCCAGGCTTGTGGCAAAAGTCTGTCTGGAGGCACTTTGCCCACTCTGCCTAGAGTGACGACGAACTGTTCTACTACGGAAAGCAGGACTGTTTTCCTTTCATCCAAGGCCTGATACCGCAGCGTTCTCTCCTTTCATCAACCTTGTCTATCTACCTCATGTTGATGTTGGTCGTGGCAGGTTTGGAAGTTCTCTTATTGCTCTGCTCACTACAATCACCCCTAGACAACATACAGAGGTAACTTAATGCACCGATCACAAATCAAACAGCGGCTCCTGAGGGGGTAGCGCTACACTAGAATAAAAAAATATGATGTACAGTCCCATAATCCAATGTATAAGTACAGTATTAAGACACCTAAAAAAAACTTGTATTCAGTGCCATTAGGCTGTAGGTGTGGCCCAGGCCCACTGCCGCAGCGGAAGGAACTAGTAGGGAGACTGTTTGATGCAGCAAGGTATATTATTGTAGTAATAAGGAGAGATAACTGCAAACTCTGCTGATACAGCCACACTGGAACAGAGAACTTACAACAAACCAGACAGGGAGTATCTTGCACACTGGAGACACCTGACAGCATCTGGCAGGGGAGTCAGCTGAAAGGCAGACCAAAAACTGGGAACCACACAGAAAGGCTACTGAGGCGCACAGAGACAGCTGCTCTATCCCTTCTCCTCTGGATCCTGACCCTACACTACTCTGACTGTCGCTAGCCAGTGGGGGAACTATCCCTAACCAACCCAGTACACTGAATGTGTGCCAACGTACCAGATGGGAACAATGCTTTTTATAACCCATGTTAAAGATGGCTGCCAGTTTAACCAGGGCAGCAGCATCCAATCAGACAGCTGGTTCCCTGAAGAGACTTATGGAGGCCTCAGAAGGACCTGGTTCCCACTCATCCTCCATCCTCTCTGTATGGCGTCCGTCTGATAGTGCCCCCCATGCAGGGAGGCTGCATTGCACCTGCTTAAATGCAGGTATCCACCTTCCTTACCTCATGCCAGCCAAAACACTTACCTGGACAAACACCCCTCTAAGTACAGGAGGTCTAACAGGTTCTCTATTTGCTCGATGGCCCATCGGGATGAATGGCTGGTTGCCTTTCCCGACGGGCGGGTCGCCGATTCTGACGGCCGGCAGAGAACCTCGACGGGCGGAACGATGTGTTCCGCCCGTCGAGGTTCTCTGCCGTGTGTACGGGGCCGTTCTCTATTTGCTCGACGGCCCGTCGGGATGAATGGCTGGTTGCCTTTTCCGACGGGCGGTTCGCCGATTCTGACGGCCGGCAGAGAACCTCGACGGGCGGAACGATGTGTTCTGCCCGTCGAGGTTCTCTGCCGTGTGTACGGGGCTTTAAAGAAAGGGGGGTTAAACTACTAATTTAGCTGGTAAAGGACAACAAGCTATCTCTCTTTTCAGAGATTGTCAACCAGAAGGTGCCAGTTAAGCGTAATGATGTCAGCAAAGCTCTGTGCCTTGTGGAAGTAACACGCAAAGGGTAGAAGCTTCAATGATGTTATTAAGTTTAACCACCACCTTCTGATTGATGATCTCTGCAGATAGGGACAGCTTGGCCTGGACTGTGGGACTTCACTAACATTTTTTGCACATTGTATTTATTTATTCTTGTGTTTGAGTTTTCTTTGTTTTTAAGGATTGTTGTTTTTTGAGCAATTTTACATTTCCCTGCAGAAATGTGTTCCCTGCGGTATATATAGGTTTATACACCGAAGAGCATTCACCATAATTATAAAGTATATTTGCAGCACATTAGCCAGCTCAAGTAGCTTTTACCAATATCTTTTCTTCAATGGGAAAAGGTTCTCACTATTACGTTGTACATTTACTGTATCTATAATGTAGTGGTTTCCTGTAGTAAAGATTTGAACTGAAGACATGTGGCCATATTATAATGATGTCAGCCTAATAGACCATAATGTCTGTGCAGTTGATGCTTGACTGCTCATGTATGGATATTGGAAGCTCTGTAATGGTTTTGAAATATCTCATTATTTGGTCAGAACTGATGATACCTTGTTTTTGTGATGTTACTGGTGAATATGTTGTGAATCCTGGTGAATCCAGCATGAAGGCCCCTTAGATAATGGGAAGGTGTAAGAGATAGAGACCCTCCTGTGCAAATACCTAAAAGATGGAGGAGAAAGGTCACGATTGGATAAGGTCAAGAAACAGTGTAGACGACATTCAAGGGTCCTCAAAAGGGACAAAGAGTGGGGTCCCTGACCTCTTTCGAGACAACCAGCCTTCAAGTAAGTTCCCACCTGCCCTCCTGATTCAATGTTTCATCACAGCTTTTTTGGCAGTTTTTACCTTGCCAGCAGTAAATAGTTTAAGTTTGTAAGTCATATGAGTACATTGGTTGTTGGACGCCTGTCTGGAATGTATGGTAAAGACAGGTATTTAGACAGTTATGTTATAACATTGAGGAAATACTGGTCCAGCCAGTTAGGATGTGTTTGTGTTTCATTATGTTTTATTAGGAAGTTGTTTATTAAAGTGGTGATTTAGAGCCCAACAAAGTTGTAGCCTTGCCCTTCCAACAAACTTTGTCTTGAGTGTTATGCCCTGTACACTAGGGTTGTCCCGATACCACTTTTTTGAGACCGAGTACAAGTACCGATACTTTTTTTCAACTACTCACCGATACCGAATACCGATACTTTTGTTTAATGTCATGTGACTTTTTTTTTTTTTTTTTTTTACTTATTTTTTTTTACAGTGATATTTATTTATTTATTTTTAGAGGGGGGTAGTGGATTGTCAGTGTGTTTTATTTATTTTTTATTACTATTTACATTTTATGTTTTTTAATTATTTATTGCAAAAAAAAAACTTTTTTTTTAATCAGCCCTGTTGGGGGGGCTTTGGTGAGTTATCAGGAGTCTTAACAAACCTCTGACATCTCACCTTTGAGACAGAGAAAGGGACTAGGGACACATGTTGCCCTGTCCCTTTCTCAGCAGCCTCAGCTGCGCTGAAAATGAATGGAGAGAACACAGCGTCTTCTCTTCATTCATAAACTGAAACATTGTAAACACAGTTTACGATGTTTAAGTTATGTGAATGGACAGAGTCATCACTGACTCTGTCCATTCGGAACAGTAAGGAGCCGAGTTTACCGGCTCCTACCGCCGCTCTTCATCCTGACAGATCGAGGGGTACACGGAGGAGAAGGAAAACACCGGAGGGGGACACAGGGGGAGAAGGAAACAGGGGGGGACACGGAGGAGAAGGAAGACACCAGCGAGGGACACGGAGGGAGAAGGAAACAGCGGGGGGACACGGAGGAGAAGGAAAACACCAGCGGGGGACAAGGAGGGAGAAGGAAACAGCAGGAGGACACGGAGGAGAAGGAAAATACCGGCGGGGGACACGGAGGGAGAAGGAAACAGCGGGGGGACACGGAGGAAAAGGGCCGGCAGAAAAACGGGACAGTCATCGGTGATCGTGTGTGGGTTAAGTTACAAGCACCGAACACCACTGATTTTAAAGTCTCGTCTGGTGTGTGCCTCTTCCTGTGTCCACCCAGCAGCCTATGAACTCCTGCCCCCCCCCCTCCGCAGCCTCTGACCTCCTGCCTCCCCTGCAGCCTCTGACCTCCTGTTCCCCCCCTCCGCAGCCTCTGACCTTCCCCCCCTCCGCAGACTCTGACCTCCTGCCCCCCCTCCACAGCCTCTGACCTGTCCCCCCTCACAGCCTCTGACCTTCTGCCCCCCCTGTAGCCTCTGACCTTCTGTTCCTCCCTCCATAGCCTCTGACCTGTCCCCTTCCCACAGCCTCTGACCTCCTGCCCCCCCTCCACAGCCTCTGACCTCCTGTCCCCCCCTCTGCAGCCTCTGACCTCCCCTGTACCATCCGCAGCCTCTGACCTCCCCTGTACCATACGAATCCTCTGACCTCCCCTGTACCATCCGCAGCCTCTGACCTCCCCTGTACCATCCGAATTCTCTGACCTCCCCTGTACCATTTGCAGCCTCTGACCTCCCCTGTACCATCCACAGCCTTTGACCTCCCCTGTACCATCTGCAGCCTCTGACCTCCCCTGTACCTCCCCTGTACCATCTGCAGCCTCTGACCTCCCCTGTACCATCCGAATTCTCTGACCTCCCCTGTACCATACGAATCCTCTGACCTCCCCTGTACCATCCGCAGCCTCTGACCTCCCCTGTACCATCTGCAGCCTCTGACCTCCCCTGTACCATCCGAATCCTCTGGCCTCCCCTGTACCATACGAATCCTATGACCTCTCCTGTACCATTCGCCACCTTTGACCTCCCCTGTACCATCTGCACCCTCTGACCATCTCTTGTCTTATATCAGGTCTGGAGAGGAGTCGAAAGTGGGAGTGCTGCCAGGATGGGGGTCATGGGAGAAGTCAGACATATATGGACTGTGGAGAAGAAACTATAAGATAAAACCAGAGCCCCCAAGCTGGAGGCGACTGACTGAGCCCCGCATGATGCACCTGAGAGGAGGTCAGTGACAGCACCGCCAGGACAGTCTGAGGGGGGGTCACCAGAGTCCTCCCCACATTCCCAGAGTTCCCCTTTACATCATAGTCTGCAGGATTCAACCTTACAGTGCAAGGGGGCACTCTGACGTAAAGGTGAATGCAGTGAACTCTGATATAAGTGGGGTGTCTGGTCACCAGTGCCCCCCTTTATATCAGCGCCCTGAAAGAGCTTCTCCTCATACTCCTCCACCGCTCCTGCCCATTGAAATGAATGGGCACCGCAGCTATCCCGCCGGCAAAGCGCATGACGTTATGATGTTGGGCTGGTAAAATAATGCTTTGGGGCTGGTATTAAATTATTTCCAGGGCTGGTTTTCATTCCCAGTCCGGCCCTGTGTACAGCTTGTACAACAGTGTAAATTTGCTGTCCCCTCAAAATAACTCAACACACAGCCATTAATGTGTAAACCGTTGTCAACAAAAGTGAGTACACCCCTAAGTGAAAATGTGAAAATTGGGCCCACAGTGTCAATATTTTGTGTGGCCACCATTATTTTCCAGCACTGCCTTAACTCCCTTGGGCATGGAGTTCACCAGAGCTTCACAAGTTGCCACAGGAGTCCTTGCCACTACTCCATGATGACATAATGGAGCTGGTGGATGTTAAAGACCTTGCGCTCCCCCGCCTTTCCGTTTGAGGATGCCCCACAGATTCTCAATAGGGTTTAGGCCTGCAAACATGCTTGGCCAGTCTATCACCTTTACCCTCAGCTTCTTTAGCAAGGCAGTGGTCATCTTGGAGGTGTGTTTGGGGTCGTTATCATGTTGGAATACTGCCCTGTGGCCAAGTGTCCAAAGGGAGGGGATCATGCTCTGCTTCAGTACGTCACAGTACATGTTGGCATTCATAGTTCACTAAATGGACTGTAGCTCCCCAGTGCCGGCAGCACTCATGCAACCCCAGACCATGACACTTCCACCGCCATGCTTGACTGTAGGCAAGACACACTGTACTCCTCACCTGGTTGCCACCACACATGCTTGACACCATTTGAACCAAATAAGTTTATCTTGGTGTCATCAGACCACAGGCAGTGGTCTTGTGGTAGGGGACCCAATTCTTAGAAGGACAGAGAAGGCAATCTGTCACAAAGGCTTCAACTGTATATTGTCTACCGGGCGCTCGGGATCGGCACATCAGGGATCTGGTGGAGAGATTACTGGGGACTGGGGAAGACCTGGCTGTCATGGTGCATGATGGCACCAATGACAATGTCAGAGGTAGATGGAGTGTCCTAAAAACTATTTTAGGGACTTAGGAGCTATATTGAGGAACCTCCAAGGTAGTATTTTTAGAAATACTACCATTACCTTGAGCTACACCAGAAAGGCAGAGGGAGATTAAGTGAAGTAAACAAGTGTGTGAATAGCTGGTGTAGAAATGAGGGGTTTGGGTTCCTGGAGAACTGGGCCGAATTCTCAGTCGGTTACCAGCTCTATAGTAGGGTGGACAGCACCTAAATAAGGAGAGTGCAGATCTGTTGGGAGTGAAGAAAAAGTTAGAGGGGCTTTAAACTAGGCAACGGTGGAGGGTCCAGAGGTAAAGATAGCCAGCAAGGAACATATTCCAGAGGGTAGTACTAGGGGCATTAGTGGTAAGTTGACTAAAGCACCTAGACCTAAGGTAAGTAAAGTAACAAGTCCTATTTGCAACCCCAGAACACCCAATAAGGAGATAGTATGTGACCTGTCTAAACTATGTGGCTTGTTCACTAATGCCAGGAGTCTGGTGGACAAGATGGGAGAACTAGAACTGTTGTATGAGGAGTATTTAAATTTTGTAGGAATAACAGAGACTTGGTTTTGACAGCTCTCATGATGGCAACCATTCAAGGGTATTACCTATATCGAAGGGATAGAGAGGGTAGAAAAGAGGGAAGGGGTATGCCTGTATATCAAAAATTAGGTACAAATGAATGTGACAGATGATATCACTAAGGAAACAAGGGAGGAGGTGGAATCCTTATGGGTAGAGCTACAAAGGGAGGAAACTAAGGGGACATTAATACTGGGAGTATGCTATAGGCCCCCTAACCAGAGGGAGGAGGCAGTTGTGAATCCTTATGGGTAGAGATACAAAGGGAGGAAACTAAGGGGAAAGTAACACTGGGAGTATGCGATAGGCCCCTTAGCCAGAGGGAGGAGGCCAAGGTGGACACAATTTGGAGGATATTAATTATCCAGACATAGACTGGGTGGAAGGAATTGCACATTCATCTAAGGCTCGCCAGTTCCTAAATGTCTTACAGGTCAGATGGTAAATGCACCAAGTAGAAACAAAGCGTTACTAGACCTACTGTTTGCCAACAATACAGACCTGATCACTGATGTGGAAATACGGGACAATTTAGGAAATAGCGATTACAGGTTAATTAGTTTTAGTATAAATCACACAAATAGGGAAGATAAGGGGAATACAAAGACACTGAATTTCAAAAGAGCCAACTTGGTGGAAAAATGTGTATGCTTTAAGAGCATATTAAATAAGGGCATTAGCTGTAAAAGAGCTAAATAAAGTCCTGGGTGGCTAAACTCCAATGTAAAAATGCATATAAAAACAAAGGAGAAGGCCTTCAAAAAATACAAGGCTGAGGGATCATCATCAGCATTCCAACTTTATAAAGAATGCTACTAGAAATGTAAGGGTGCAATCAGCACGGCTAAGATAGAACATGAAAGGCACATAGTGGATGAAAACAAACAAAATCCCAAAAAATAGTAAGAAAGGGAGGTCAGATCATAATGGTCCCATAAAGGATGAAGAAGGAAATCCGGTTACTAAGGATGGAGAGATGGCAAAGGTTTTGAATTTATTCTTCTCCTCTGTCTTCACAAGGGAATCGAGGGACTTCAGTAATCAAAACTGCAGTGTTTATCCTCATGACATGTCACAGGAAGCACCTTCATGGCTAACAGAGGATATAATTAGAAATAGACTTGGAAAATGTAACATTAATAAGTCACCGGGACAAGACAGCTTGCACCCGAGGGTCCTTAACCACTTGCTGACCACCGCGACCGATGCAAGCTATGTGACCATGCCCACGGGACCCGCGGACTTGATGTCCGCCGGTGTCCGGCAATCTTTTTACGGAGCTGCAGAACAGGGGGATGCCTGTGTAAACTGGTCCTGCCTTGTGACAGGACACTGATCTACTGCTCCCTGTAATCGGGAGCAGTGATCAGTGTCGTGTCACATGTAGCCCAGCCCCCCAATTTAGAATCACTCCCTAGGACACATATAACCCCTTCCTTGCCCCTGAGTGGTTATCCCTTCCCTGCCAGTGTCATTTACACAGTAATCAGTGCATCTTTATAGCACTGATCACTGTATAAATGAAATTGGTCCCAAAATAGAGTCAAAAGTATCCGATGTGTCCGCCATAATGTCGCAGTCATGATAAAAATCGCAGATCTCTAATAAAAAAGAAATATTAATAAAAATGCCATAAAACTATTACCTATTTTGTAGACGCTATAACTTTTGCGCAAGCCAATCAATATACGCTTATTGTGATTTTTTTTACCAAAAATATGTAGAAGAATACATATCGGCCTAAACTGAGGAAAAACATTTTTTTTATATATTTTTGGGGGATATTTATTAACCACTTAAGGACCGCCTCCTGCACATATACATCAGCAGAATGACGCAGCTGGGCACAAGCATGTACAGATACGTCCTCTTTAAGTACCCAGTCGTGGGTCGCGGGCCCGCGACCCAGTCTGAAGCTCCGTGACCGCGGCCACGGGACCCGCGGACCCGATCAATGATGGAGTCCCGCGATCGGTCCCCGGAGCTGAAGAACGGGGAGAGCTGTGTGTAAACATATAGGGAAGCACAATCAATGACGTCACACCTACAGCCACACCCCCTACAGTTAGAAACACATATGAGGTCACACTTAACCCCTTCAGCTCCCCCTTGTGGGTAACTCCCAAACTGCCAGTTTAATTTTCACAGTAAACAATGCATTTTTAATGCATTTTTTGCTGTGAAAATGACAATGGTCCCAAAAATGTGTCAAAATTGTCCGAAGTGTCCACCATAATGTCACAGTCATGAAAAAAAAAACGCTGATCGCTGCCATTAGTAGTGAAAAATAAATAATTTATATGCAATAAAACTTTCCCCTATTTTGTAAACGCTATAAATTTTGCGCAAACCAATTGATAAACGCTTATTGCGTTTTTTTTTTTACCAAAAATAGGTAGAAGAATACGTATTGACCTAAACTAAATGAAAAAAATTTATATGTTTTTGGGGGATATTTATTTTAGCAAGAAGTAAAAAATATAGAATTTTTTTCAAAATTGTCGCTCTATTCTTGTTTATACCGCAAAAAATAAAAACCGCAGAGGTGATCAAATACCACCAAAAAAAACAGGCCGCATGCCCTCAACATGGGGGAATTGGGTGCTCTGGGGCAGGGGGGCGCACTGCAGCCCTCCCACCCCAGAGCACCCTGTCCCCATGTTGATAAGGACAGGGCCTCTTCCCGACAACGCTGGCCGTTGGTTGTCGGGGTCTGCAGGCGGGGGGCTTATCGGAATCTGGGAGCCCCCTTTAATAAGGGGGCCCCCAGATACCACCCCCCACCCTAGGTGAATGAATATGGGGTACATGGTACCCCTACCCATGCCAGTTTTTATTTAAAATTTTGGCGTGGAGTTCCCCCTCATGATTCATACCAAACGCCGCATGTAGAATTGGCGGGAATCCAAGTCGGACCCCTGTCGCTTCTATGACGCGCTCGCTGGAATGTGCTTTTTATATTCCAGCGAGTGCGAGATGTCGGCACCCTGTCGCCGAGAATCAGCGTGATGCTGTCGTGCTGGAAACACATTCTCGGTGACAGGTACTGTAAAATCACACACATAGGTTGGACTTGATGGACTTCTGTCTTTTTTACACCTCACCTAACTATGCATACAGACCAATCTCCCTCCTGTGTTCAGATGCCAAAATAGTGGCCAAAGTCTTGGCAGCGAGGCTTAATAGATTGATTTCAAAATTGATTCATCCAGATCAAACGGGATTCATAGCTAATAGATCTACCAGTATGAATATAAGAAGGACCTTTTTAAATTTGCAAACCCCGACAGAGTCAGAGGGAATGAGAGCTGTATTGTCATTAGATGTGACAAAAGCATTTGACAGTGTAGAATGGGGATATATTTGGAGGGTTCTGGGAAAGTTTGGGTTTGGTCCTAAATTTACTGGCTGGATAAAAATGCTTTATGATAACCCTAGTGCCAAAATTAGAATCAATAATGAATTTTCAAAAAAGATCCGTTTAGAGAGGGGGACGAGACAGGGGTGTCCTTTGTCGCCCCTGCTCTTCGCCCTACCAATTGAACCGCTGGCGATTGCCATAAGGTCAAGCACTGAGATAGTTGGATTCCAAAGGAAGACAGGGGACGAAAGAATCGCGCTCTATGCCGATGATATTCTTCTCTATTTGGGCGATACGGAACATTCCCTGGTAAGAGCAATGAACATAGTGGAGGAATTTGGTAGCTTCATGGGCTTGGAGATAAATTGGGGAAAATCAGAGCTACTACCGGTAGATCCAATTGGAGAAGCTGGGGTAGCGGGAATACCACAAGTGAAGGTGGTGGATACATTGAAATATCTAGGGATACGGGTGCCGAAAGATCCTAATCAATATATAGATAAAAATCTAACTCCACTATTGGTTAAATTTAAACAAAAAATTGGTATCTGGAAACGGCTCCCGTTATCAGTGGCTGGCAGATGTAGCTTAATCAAGATGATCTGGCAGCCGCAATTGTTGTATATAATGTATATAATGCATAATAGCCCGGTCTGGATTGGTACAAAATGGTTCAATAAAACTAATATGGAAAGGGGGACAACCCAGGATTCGACTACGTACATTGCAGCTTCCGGTACAGGAAGGGGGACTGGCTGTCCCTCACCCTGAGACTTATTATCTATCAGCACAATTGCAACAACTAATGGGATGTAATACCCTGGGAGGGGAGACCCCTAGTGGGAGAGTAATGTTGAGTGGAGCCCCACATGACTCGGTTATCGAAGTACTAGAAGCAAACTCCTTTAGATATAGGACTCCAACAATTTAAATGATAATTAAAATATGGGAAAAAGTTAAGAAGTTAATGGGCTACACTGGATTTACTGAGTATACCCCCCCTGTGGAATAACGTTAAGCTACATGAAATATTACGGTTAGGAAAGGTGGGGGAATGGGAAAGATGCGGTATAAAAAGGCTGATACACTTGTATGAGGGAGATACCTATAGGAAATTTCAGGATCTGAGGGTGGAATTTAATATCCTGCAACATTCATTCTTTACCTATCTCCAGGTAGGACATGCTCTTGAAGCCCAGTTTAGGACACAAAAATTAGTGTGGAACAAAATGCACCTATTTCAAAAGTTAGCAAAAGGGGGCCCAACCAAGGGCCTCATATCTGAAATATACACGCAGATAATCAAAAAGATCAACACAGGGGCACACCTGCTCAAAGTAAGAGAAAGGTGGGAGGAAGATATAGGGGAAATATCACAAGAACAGTGCAAGAGAATACTAGAGATGGGATCAAAGGTTTCACTTTCACCTCCTCAGAAAATCTCCCACTTGATGTTGATAAATAGAGCTTATTATGCACCTAAGCGACTATTTAACCACTTAAGACCCGGACCAATACGCTGGCAAATGACCCAAGGGGTTTTTGCGATTCGGCACTGCGTCGCTTTAACAGACAATTGCGCGGTCGTGCGACGTGGCTCCCAAACAAAATTTGCGTCCTTTTTTTCCCACAAATAGAGCTTTCTTTTGGTGGTATTTGATCACCTCTGCGGTTTTTATTTTTTGCGCTATAAACAAAAATAGAGCGACAATTTAAAAAAAAATGCAATATTTTTTACTTTTTGCTATAATAAATATCCCCCAAAAATATATAAAAAAACATTTTTTTTCCTCAGTTTAGGCCGATACGTATTCTTCTACATATTTTTGGTAAAAAAAATCGCAATAAGCGTTTATCGGTTGGTTTTCGCAAAATGTATAGCGTTTACAAAATAAGGGATAGTTTTATTGCATTTTTATTAATTATTTTTTTTTTTACTACTAATAGCGGCGATCAGCGATTTTTTTCGTGACTGCGACAATATGGCGGACACTTCGGACAATTTTTACACATTTTTGGGACAATTGTCATTTTCACAGCAAAAAATGCATTTAAATTGCATTGTTTACTGTGGAAATGACAGTTGCAGTTTGGGAGTTAACCACAGGTGGCGCTGTAGGGAATGTGTACCTAATGTGTGTGTTTACTACTGTAGGGGGGTGTGGCTGTAGGTGTGACGTCATCGATCGCGTCCCCCTATTACAGGGATGACGCGATCGATGCTCCGGCCACAGAGAAGCACGGGGAAGCCGTGTGTACACACGGCTCTCCCCGTTCTTCCGCTCCAGGGACGGATCGCCGCACTGCAGCGGCGATCGGGTCCGCGAATCCCGCGGTCCCGGTCCTGGAGCTCCGGACCGGGTCGCGGGCGCGCGCCCGCGGGCGCGCGCCCGCGACCCACGGCTGGGTACTATAACCAACGTATGTTAGAAGGCCGAGCAGCGGCCTGTGTTTATGGGAGGAGCCCGGCAGGCTATATAAACCCCTCGCCTGCTTCTGGGCCCCGTCGGTTTCCTGCTTCCTACACAGGCTTCCGGCGCACTTCCGATTGCGTCACCCGTCGCGACCGCACCATCCGCGCTTTTCAAAGCATCCAGCCTCCTCCGCAGACACCGAGACGTCCCTCGGTTTTCATCCGCTGCAAGGTAGGCTCTACTGTCCCAGCACCCGATTCCCTTCCGTCTCGCCAGCCATTTCAGCCCCCACCGCACCAACAACAGTCACTGCACTTTCACGGCAGCCAGTCATTTCAACTTCTTCCACCTCGTCCCGTGCACCCACTCCTTGTGCCAACTACTCCCGCTCCACACCCACGCCTGTTGCTTCACACGGCACTTCACCCACACTCTCCACTGTCACCTCTAGTCGCTTATCCAGTACTTAGCACCTGAAATCTGACAAGTGTCACCTCATTGCCACAATATAGTAGGTCACTATACACATGTACATCAATGTCATAGATGGGTCAATCCTGCATCTTGTGTAACCTGCCACTGTGCATTTTTTGTTCATAGGCACTTTAAATTGTCAATTTGTTTGTTGTTGTCGTTGTTGTTGTTCTGTTTCTAACTTGCACTTCCGCATAGCAACCTACTGGTAGCTCCTCCCATTTCACCACAGGCACACCTGTGTTGCCTACCTTCAACCCTACATGCATACCGATGCACTCCTCCATCTCCATGTCGCGGGAACCCATGTGATCCTCACCCCTCGGGCAGCGCCACGGACCTTGCGGAGTACCACTGTACTGCGTAGGCAGCCCACGCAAATCCAGCCCTACCTCCCCTGCCACAGTATTCAGCACTGCACACCCCTTCGCAGCACGGCAATATGAGGCGCACACCTTGTTTTGTTGCGCGGCGCTCCATCCGCACTTCCAGCTCGCGCTCCACAGCCCAGCAGTCACCAAAGTTGTGACATACGCACTCTCACTCTTTTCTCGTGGGATGTTCCCCCCCCCCCCTCTCACCCAGCTGCAGTACGTCACGGGCGCACACAAGCACCTTCTCACCTGCAGCTTCACCCCATTCCACGCAGCCAAATCTACTGTAGCCCCGTTCCAGTACATGCTCCAGAGCCCGGTGGTCAGTCACAGTGCACCGGTTCATGTCTCTGTCACGGCTCATTTCAGCCACTTGCCCTACCACTAAACACACCCCAGCTAGCCTACACATGTCTCCACACACATTCCAGACCCAAACACCCCGCTCTTGTTTAGCCCCATTTCAGCACATGCTCCAGAGGTTCGTGTCTCTGTCATGGGAATTTCTGTCACTCATTTAGTCGACACAAGTCCAGATCCCCAGCACGTTCCCACTGGCAGGCTTGCCTCGAACGTTCCCCAAACAGTGTCACCCTCATTTCAGCACATGCTCCAGAGTCCCCGCGTTGTCGGCCTCACCCGCAACGCACCGCTGCAGGCCTCTGTCATGGGACATTTCGGCCAACAAGCTTTTACTGCCCCATCCCGTTCGTCGGTCGCTTACAACGTTCAAGCTTGGCTAGCCCCCGTCCTTATATACATTGTCATTTCTCCACAGGTCAGTCAAGCTCACCAGCTTCTCCCGCACGCCAGATTCAGTCATTTCTTCAGGTAAAAAAAAAAAAAAGGAACCCCCATCCCCCCCAGGATACAGAAGCAACCCATTTTTCTCACCCCTGCAGGTTCCTGCTCATCCCACCCAGACCTCCTTGACAAGACTCCCTACCCAGGGCACGATTTACCCTGAGTCATGTCTCAGGACGGCAGCGAGGACCTTTTTTGCCCCTTCCTCACCACCCCCTGCTTCAGAGAGCGGCAGCATACGCTCCTTCAGGGGATGGACCATCCCCAAACTAACAGCAGAGTTGAGACGCAAGAATGTGCCCTTTCCAGCCACAGCCAGGAAGGCAGAACTTTTCAAACTCCTGTTCCCACCTCCAGCGTCAAATGATGTCCCGCCAGCCTCACCTGGACCCAGCACCCAGCAAGCCTCATTACACGCCATAGCCGCCACCATGACCCAACTCCACGCCATGGTTGCAACCCTCTCCACCACAATCACAAATGTACAGGCGAGAATAACTCTTCTCGAGGCTCGCCCGTCTACGGCCACTCACGATCCATCCACGCTCACCCCGGACCCGTCAACAGTTCAACCGCAATTACCTTCCCCGCTAACACCCGCAGGCAAGTGCTCAGTAGTCCTCCCAGCACACTTGGTCCCCGCCAACATCAGGAAGGACATCCTGGACGGCAAAGACGTCAACCTAGCCTCCCTCCTCATCTCGGTCCATGACCTAGCTGAGAACAAAGCCTATGCCTGGGGAGACGTCTCAGTGGTCCTCAAGGCTAAAGACCCAAGGCTCAACCGTAAGCTGTCGGTCCCGGAATTCGCCTTGGCCTTCGGCATGCTCAGGGACGTCCTATGCTCCGCCTCACCCGGTAGGAGGGAAGAGCTGGACCTCTATCTCCACACCTTAGTGGATCTGGGTTACAAATATGGAGGTTTTTCTTTTTATGATTACCACCGCTCCTTCTCAGCTAAAGCAGCGGCCAGGCTGCTACAATTCCAGACCGCGACTGATTGGAGTCTCATGGACACCGAGTTGTTCTGCCGTCATTTCGCCGGCCTGCGCTCACCCTTATGTGCAGTTTGCCAATCATCCACCCACACCGCCACGTGGTGCGCCAACACTGCCACCACTGCCAACACTCGCCCGTTCGAACTCCCCTCCACCTCAAGGGAAGCTTCGGGCCTACCGTCCACCCAGCAGACGACCCAGGCCGACAAGTTTGGGCGGCCAGTACAGACGCTAGGCGGCGCGGCCATCTGTAATAATTTCAACCACGGCTCCTGCAACTTCAGCCAATGCCGTCTGCTCCACGTCTGCCTTACGTGCCACAGAGCGCACCCCAGAACCCTTTGCCTAGTCAAGCAACAGAAGAAGACCTGACTAGCCCGCATAAACATCCCCTGGCTGGAACTCTACCTCACCTCCCATCCCACCCCCTCTCTCACCACCTTCCTCGTCCAAGGCTTCACAGAAGGGTTCCACACAGGCCTCATTTCACTGCCCCACATTTCGCACGAGTGTAGAAACCTGCGCTCAGCCGCCACAGACGAGCAGGCCATAGACCAGCTCTTACAGACAGAGCTAGAGCGAGGCTTCATCATAGGCCCCTTCACCAAGCCCCCTTTCAGCACCTGGAGAGTCAGCCCTATCGGGCTTGTTAAGAGCAAGTTCTCTAATAAAACACGTTTGGTTTACGACCTGTCTGCGCCTCATTTTTCCCCCACACCCAGCTTGAACTCCTTAATCCCATCGGAGGAGTTCTCCCTAAAATACGCGTCCGTAGACATGGCAATCCAAGCCATAATCAAAACCGGCACGGGCACCTGGCTCTCCAAGGCCGACATCTCAGACGCCTTCAAACTTCTGCCTATCCACCCATCCCTCTGGTGTTGGCACGGCATGAAGTGGAGAGACTCATTCTACTTCGCCACCAAGCTGACATTTGGCTCCAAGTCTAGTCCCTGGCTCTTCGACACCTTCGCACAGACTCTCAGGTGGATACTTGTGAACCAAGCCCAGTGCCAAGAAGTCATCCACTACTTGGACGACTTTTTGCTGATCGAACCACCCGACACGTCTCCAGGGGACCTCCAAAAGTTGAGAATCGTCTTCAAGAATCTCAATGTCCCCTTAGCAGAACACAAAGTGGATGGCCCAGCACACTCCATCACCTTCCTGGGAGTTAACCTGGATACCACCTCCATGCAAGCCAGCCTCCCCCTCGACAAACTGACCCGCATCAGGGCAGTCCTCCATACTTTCACTCAAACGCAGGGCTGCACCAGGAAGCAGCTGCAGTCCCTCCTCGGAATGCTCAACTTCGCGGTAAGGATCATCCCTCAGGGCCGGTCCTTCGTGTCACGTCTCCTGGTCTTCCTTTCCCAAGCACAGGACCCCGATCAGATCCTCAAATTGGATGCTGCAGCCTTAGCAGACCTCTCAATGTGGGAAGAATTTCTTACCAACTGGAATGGTATATCAATGTTTATACCATCAGTGTCGCCCCTTTCCCCACAAATAGTGACCGACGCCGCAGCCTCCACTGGTTTCGCGGCTATTTTTGGCCACCACTGGTTTGCAGGACCATGGCCGCCAGAAATACTAGCCATCCCGGGCTTCACCCAGACGTCCTCCTTGTTCGAGTTGTACCCAGTCGTAGCAGCCGCCCAACTCTGGGGCCACAGCTGGGCCGGACAAACGGTTACCTTCACCACCGACAACCAGGCCACAGCCGACATTATCAACAAGGGCAGGTCCAGGTCCCTTGTTATAATGTCCTTCTTACATCGGCTGGTGCAACTATCCTTACTACGCCAATTCAACGTACACTGTACTTTCCTGCCCGGCAAGTGTAATCTCGCCGCAGACGCCTTGTCCCGCTTTAATTATGCTTCTTTTTTTCAGCAGAAACCCGGAGCCGATCCATCTTCAGCCCCTATCCCACCTTGGTCTCAACTGACCCTGGACTGACACGGCACCTACAACAAGCTACCCAGCTGATTAACCAGTCCCTCTCCCGCAATACCCTCAAGTCCTATCGCATAGCATGGGACACCTTTAACAAGTTCCTGACGCACCACTCGGCGAACACCAACCCGACTGTCAAGCACGTACTGGCCTTCATCTCCTACTGCCATACTTGCCAGTCCCTTTCATATAACACCATCCGCCTTTACCTGGCAGGCGTCCAGCACTTTCTGGCCTTACAAGACCCGGCGAAGCCTTCATTGTTTACGTCTCATGCGGTCAAAGCCGCCCTACGCGCAGTCCAGAAGCTACAACCACCCGTCAACGCCAAACGCCTGCCCATAACCAGCACCATATTCAGAAATCTATCCGCCATCCTTGCAACATCCCCGTTCGGCCTCCTACCTAGCTTGGTCATACAAGCAGCCATCTACCTAGCGTATTATGGCTTCCTCCGACCAAGCGAGTTTACCGTCAACAGCCCTACCGGCCAAGTCCTGTGCAGACGACACTTGGTCCGCCATCAAGACCGCTTCAAGCTCCACCTCACTACCTCCAAAACACAGCAATCAGGCCCAGGCTTAGATATCACCATTTACAAGACGGGTAACGCCTGGTGCCCAGTGACCGTGTTGGACCGCCTACTGTTACTTTTGCCAGCCCAATCAGACTCCGCTCCTCTACTCCCTTTTCCAGACAAACCCCTCAACACCAGTCAGTTCATTAGACACGTGAGGATCCTCTTACGGGGCCTGCACCTCAATCCTACCCAGTATTCGGGCCACTCCTTTCGTATCGGAGCAGCCTCAGCCGCCTCGCGACACGGGGTCCCCGACCATATCATTAGGAAGCTAGGTAGGTGGAAGTCTGCCTGCTTCGCCCGGTACATTCCTGACCCTCAGGCAGAGATGGCTCAAGCCTTCGCCAAACTGGCTCATTAATCTTCTGACTTAAATAAAACTGTTCCCTACCTGAATGTCTTTGCCCCCTTATTTTGGCGTACCGTCCATTAAGGCCAGCGCACACTTCAGGCCCATTATATGTTGTGAGTCCTAGTTAGTCTGTGTCCATGTCCGTATCGGCCGTAGGGCTCCAACCATAAGTTAGAAGGCCGAGCAGCGGCCTGTGTTTATGGGAGGAGCCCGGCAGGCTATATAAACCCCTCGCCTGCTTCTGGGCCCCGTCGGTTTCCTGCTTCCTACACAGGCTTCCGGCGCACTTCGCCCACCCCCCCATCCCATTTCACAGGAATGCCCAGCATCATTTCTCTCCAACATCCATCATTTAACAGGGTATGCCCCCCTTATTTTGGCGTACCGTCCATTAAGGCCAGCGCACACTTCAGGCCCATTATATGTTGTGAGTCCTAGTTAGTCTGTGTCCATGTCCGTATCGGCCGTAGGGCTCCAACCATAAATATACGTTGATGTGCCCAGCCGTGCCATTCTGCCGACGTAAATCTGCAGGAGGCGGTCCTTAAGTGGTTAAATTTGGTAAAAGACCAGATGATAAGTGTCCTAGATGTCAGGGGCATGGAGACCTAGTGCACATGGTGTGGCGCTGTCCAAAGCTGGCTCGATACTGGGAGCGTGTGCTTGACACCCTGAGAGATATATTTGGAATCCTGCTGGAGATGGAGGCCACACTGTGTATACTGGGAACGGAAGGAGAAAAGAAATACCAGAGTTGTAATATTAAGATGCTTATTCCAAGCTAGAAAATTAATAGCTATGAGGTGGCAGGCAACTTCACCACCGGCAGTAAGTGAATGAATTGGGGCAATAAATGAGTCCATCTGTAAAGAAAGAGCAGTTTATATAAAAAGGTGCCTCCCCTGAGGGGATAAGAACGTTGGCTGGAAATAACTAAACGGAGAGTGGCCAAGGAGTAAAATTGGTAATATTAGATAGAACTAACAGACCGGGTGTCCCCCTTAAGTAAGAGATTAGCCACCTTCTGATATGGTAAATTAAGATTTATTATATGATAGTGTATATCAGTGCTTAAATTATGTGTTATATTGATAATGAACAGTTTTCTCTCGCTTTTTAAAGGAACAATTGAAAATTTGGATGTTATTAAAATAAATAAAGAATGAATATAAAAAATAAAAAAAAACAATGTATTTCAGTATTTTAAAAATGACCCTGATTCTTGACACTGCAATGTTTGCCACACTTCCCATATACGCTTTAAGATTGTAAGCTCTAAAAATCAAGACCCTCTGATTCCCCTTGTATTGAATCATATTGTATCTGCACTGTCTGCCTTCATTTTGTAAAGTGGTGCACAAACTGTTGGTGCTATATAAATCATGTATATTAAATAATAATGTTAATAAAAATACCTCCATAACTGGCAACGAGCAGCAGTTCGGATTTGTTTTTCTACATTGGAAAAAAGACTACAAAATGACTTAAATGTGAATAGACATTAATGTATGTAAATACTTGTAAACCCTTCTATTTATGAAATTATTATTGGCTAGAGCACTCGTCTGCAGACTTGTTCCCTTCATTGTCAGTTATGCTGAAATACAGGTACAGTAAAACCTTGGTTTGCAAGCATAATTCGTTCCAGAAACATGCTTGTAATCCAAAGCACTTGTATATCAAAGCATTTTTTCTACAGGATGTAAAAGAGAAGAGAGGCACCTCTAAGGCCGCGTACACAGGATCAGTCAAAACCGATGAAAACGGACTAAAGTTCAGTTTCATCGGTCCAAACCGATCGTGTGTAGGCCCCATCGGTCAGTTGTCCTTCGGTCCAAAAACAGAGAACTTGCTTTAAAATTGAACGGATGGATGCCTGACCGATGGATGCCTAAAACCGATCATTAGTATGCAAAGGCATCTGTCAAAAGGCCGCACATGGTCAGAATCAAGTCAACGCATGCTTGGAAGCATTGAACTTTGTTTTTTTCAGCACGTCATGTGTTTTACGTCACCGCGTTCTGACACGATCGTTTTTTTAACCGATGGTGTGTAGGCACATCAGACCGTCAGTCAGGATGGACTGATTGTGTGTACAAGGCCTTAGTGTAGCAATAAGTTGCTAAATGTTGTACCTTCATTAAATGTAACCATATTGCTACACTTAGGCCGCGTACACACGATCGAATTTGTCCGCTGAAACTGGTCCGACGGACCGTTTCAGCAGACAAAGCCGATCGTGTGTATGGGCTAGCGGACATGTCTGACCGGCGGACAAATTTTAGAGCATGCTTTAAAATTTGTCCGCCGGTCAGACATGTCCGTCAGATATGTCCGCTGGTTAGTTTTTTACTTCCTGGTGCGGTGATGTGGCGGCGTCAACGTCACCGCCATGTCACCGCGCTGTCTGCCGGCGGGGATTTTGATCCGATGGTGTACATGCCATCGGACCAAAATCTGATGAGACATGTCCGCTCTAAGCGGTCCGTCGGACAAGTTTGAGCGGACATGTCTCATCGTGTGTACGCGGCCTTAGAGGTTCCTCTCTTCTTTTTTTATACTCAGTTGTGACGTGACGCTACTCTTATATCAAGATTTATTAAAACATTTTGCTCGTCTTGCAAAACACTCTCAAACCAAGGTTTTACTGTAAATGCAGAGAGAAAATAGCACTGCCTTGGGCATTCAGGACAGTGTTACAGCAGCATTTAAGCATATTGAAACCTTAAAACAGAAACATAACATATTGCAGTTTATGTCTTTAAATGCGGTGACTGTATTAGTTGTCTTTTTGTAGGCCTTTTCCACCTGGTGATTTTGCAAATAACACGGCAATATGTTACATTTTTGTTCTTGGGCTTAGATACACCTTAAATGCACTATAAAGTATTCTGATGTTAAGACTGGGGAGACATGGGAGCAATTAGTGTCATACAAGACAAACATGTGGTTGTCCACTTACTGAGGCGGCGTACACACGACCGAGAGAAGCTCGCTGGGATCCATATTCTGCCGAGCTTCTCGGTCGCGTGTACACTTCCGACGAGCGTCCCGTCGGGAAGCTCGTCGAGCCAAAAAAGAGAGCATGCTCTCTTTTTCCTTGTTGTTTTACGAGGACTTTGGCTCGACAAGCTTTTTGGAGCGCTCATCGGGAACTCAGTCCGCCCACGTCCACGGACGAGCAGCTCGACGGGCAGGCGGCACGATCGTGTGTACGCCACCTTACTGTGCATAGCAGTAGTTGGCTATTATTAGGGTGTTCTCCTAAAATGCTGTTATTACAGTAAATGGTTTATTATTGGTAGCTACAATAAGAGCTAATGATCAATGTGTTACTTTCAATTTTAAAATGCAGAAGATTTAACTGATGACAGTAAACACAGTAGGCTTGTAACAGTACATAGATGAATTTCCTGTATAGTCATTAACTAAATATTTTTTTCCATCTTAAAAATTATACCACACATCTAAAGAGAGCCATACGAGGTTAGATTAAACAAAAAAAAAAACTTGTTGGATTTTATTATAACTCCCCCTCCTCTTTTACCTTATGCCTCTTCTTTTTCATCATGGCTCCATCCATTTAGAAGAAATGTATTGCTTTTTGTCTGTGGTTAGCATTGTGTCATCCCAGTCTACCATTATTCCATGCAATTCTTATTACCCCTGATCTGAGGCCTCCAAAGGCTCCTTCTTATTTTTTGTATTCTTTATCTTTTTGATGAAGGTTACAATTCACTTCCAGGTCAGGAAGTGAAGTGTAAAAATATGCTGCTCAAAAAAATTAAAGGAACACTTTTAAATCAAAACTCTTGGGATATTGACCTGGTCAGTTAAGTAGCAGAGGGGGAGGGGTGTATACAGAGGGGGTTGGTAATCAGTTTCAGCTGCTTTGCTGTTAATTGAAATTAACAACAGGTGCACTAGATGGGCAACAATGAGACAACCTCCAAAACAGGAATGTTTTTTCAGGTGGAGGTGTCTGACAATTTTTTCCCCTATTCATCTCTTTTGACTGTTTTTCACTATAAAGGTTGCACAGGCAGTCCACCTCCTCCAGGATGGCACATCAATACGTGTCATTGCTAGAAGGTTTGCCGTGTCTCCCAGCACAGTCTCAAGAGCATAGAGGAGAATCCAGGAGACAGTTACCGTATTTATCGGCGTATACGGCGCATTTTTTTCCCCTTAAAATAAGGGGAAAATCGTGGGTGCGCGATATACGCCGATACCCGCTTCCCGCGCTCAGCTTGAACTGAGCCACTGACATATACCGAGTGCAGTACACTCGGGTACATTCGGCCAGGCTCGGCTTCGCTCGTGCTCACGCATAAACGTCACAAAGCGTGAGCACGCGCAAAGCCGAGCCTGGCCGAATGTACCCGAGTGTACTGCACTCAGTATATGTCGGCGGAGGCGTTCAAACTGAGCGCGGGAAGCAGGGATTCGACTAGAGACAGCGCTGGAGAAGCTTTCCCCCTTTAAAGCAGTGGACTAGTGGAGCATGGATAGCAGGAGGTGAGCACTGCAGTGAGAGCCGATGGCATGGTGCCCTATGTATCTCTGCTCTGCCTTGCAGGAATAACCAAGGGCAGATAATGGAGTCAGGTTGCAAGTTCTCAGTATCCACTCGGTCCTGTCCGTTCTCCCAGCCCCTCCCTCACTCCACTAACTGTCCAATTCCACAATCCACCTCCCATTTGTGTCCGCCCAACCCTGCACACAGTCCAACCCCCTGCATGCAATGAGCTGTGATTGGAGTTTGTGAGATGCTGGGCGGGAGATATGAAACAATGGCTGCTATAGCTGCATCAGCCACCTAAAGGGGAACCATTCTGAGAGGAGGGAGGCATAATTGGTAAGTGAAACTTTTGCACACAGAACAAAACCTCTGTCTCCCCCCCACCACCTTTTGCACTGCCCCCCCTCCTGCCTTCATCTCTCCATTCTCTCTCACCCTCTTACTTTCTCCTCTCTCCCCCACTCTCTCATCTCTTTTTCTCCCCCTCTCTCTCTCCCTCCCCCTTCTCTCTATCTCCCTCCCCCTCTCCCCCCTCTCTTTCTCCCCCTTTCTCTCCCTTTCGCCCCCTCTCTCTTTCTCCCCCTTTTCTCTCTTTCTCCCCCTCTTTCTCTCTTTCTCCCCCTTTCTCTCTCTTTCTCCCCCTCTCTCTCTTTATCCCCCTCTCTCTTTCTCCCTCTCTCTCTCTTTATCCCCCTCTCTCTTTCTCCCCCCCCCTCTCTCTCTTTCTCCCCCTCTCTCTCTTCCCCCCTCTCTCGCTCTCTTTCTCTCTCTCTTTTTCTCTCTCTCTCTTTCTCTATCTCTCTCTTTCCCCCCTCTCTCTTTCTCCCCCTCTCTCTTTCTCCCCCTCTCTTTCTCTTTCTTTCTCCCCTCTCCCCTCCTCTCTCTCTCTCCCCCCCTCTCTCTCTCTCTCCCCTCTCTCTTTCTTCTCTATCCCTCTCTCTCTCTCCCCCTCTCTTTCTCTCTCTCTCTCTCTCTCTCCCCCTCCATTTCTCTCTCTCCCCCCCCCATTTTTTTCTCACCCCGCTTTCTCTTTCTTTGCCCCCCTCTCCCTCCACAAACTCTTTTTTCCCCCTTTCTCTTTCTCTCTTGTTATATACAGACCAGGTGTATATAATGTACCGTATGGTGTACATATAATGTACAGACTGTACCCTGGCACTATACTGTACGTTATATACAGACCAGTGTATATATAACATACAGCGTGGTGTCGGGGGTGACACCATGTTTTTCTGCACCAGATAACACCAACCCTAGTGACGCCACTGAGTGAGACAGCACTTTCCAGCCAAAACTTGGCTTGTCACTGTCAGCAAAAAAGTGTGTGTGTGTATATATATATATATATATATATATATACACACACACACACAATTTAAATCGATTTTTCAAACCCTGGCTTGTCAGCAAAAAAAGTGCATATTTATTTTTATATATATATATATATATATATACACACACGGATGCTTTGGTTTGAGGTGCACACCCTAATGCTATAGGCTGCGCACGCCTAAGGTCAGACCCTACGCTGGTGAAGTGGGTCCTGGGTTCCTCCTGGTGCACGACAATGCCTGGCCTCATGTGGCGAGTGACCATTTTCAACGGTGATGGGATATCACTAAGTGGTGACAACCTGGTAGCAATTTGTACACACCTTAAAAGAACACACTGGTATATGTACACTCGATCACAAAAGAAGAGGGAGTAACTGGATTTCCCACCTTATGAACTTTCAATGATATTTATGGTTTTAGTATATAATGATAGGTGTATGATATATGTTCAACTAGAGGTATATGAATTTGGAGAACACAATTTAGTGTATCACATAATATGTTTTTTCATGTTTTTTACGTTTATTTATATACATATTGCAACATAGGGGAGTGTATTATCGTTGCAGGGAAACACCCCACCAAGTGGTAGTAGGAGGTAAACACAAATTATTTAGCACTAGATTATAAGCAACATAGGGGAGCGCAATTTCACTACACAGTCAATATAACTTTCCTGGACTGCTCTGTATTAGTATAAGTACAATCGGAGGCAGTAAAGGGCTCAATGTGTAACAGGCACAGGCCCCCCCTGGAGTTGTGACTGCTGCAAACCGGATTACTGCATAACTAATTACATAGTTCATGTGATAATACCACAATGATTCACAAGTGTCAAGTCACTGTATGCTAAAGCTTTGTTAAAAAATCAAATGACCTACCAACATACTCAATACAATGCAGCATTGCAACTTTATATCCTTAACCACTTGCTTACTGGGCAATTAAACACCCCTCCTGCCCAGACTAATTTTCAGCTTTCAGAGCTCTCACACTTTGAATGACAATTACTCAGTCATGCAACACTGTACCCAAATGATTGTGTCCTTTTTTTCATACAAATAGAGCTTTCTTTTGGTGGTATTTGATCACCTCCTGGGTTTTTTATTTTTTGCGCTATTATTAAAAAAAGAGCGAAATTTTTTGAAAAAAATGATTTTTTCTTAGTTTCTGTGATAACATTTTGAAAATTATTAGTTTTTCTTCATACCTTTTGGCCACGATTTATACTGCTACATGTTTTTGATAAAAATAATCCAACATTTTTGGAAATTATTTGGTCTGCGTGAAAGTTTTAGTCTACAAGCTATAGTGCAAAGCATAAAAAATGATCACATCTGATCACACCTGATCTACTGAAGGCCTATCGCATGTCTTGAGACAAGCCAGGAAAGTACAAATGCCCCCCATGCACTGATGAGGCGGCATTGATGAGGCGGCACTGGTGGGCACTGATTGGCGGCACAGGTGGGCACTGATGAGGTGGCACAGGTGGGCACTGCGCAGATTAGCACAGGTGGACACAGATCCCTATGGGCACTGTTTAGGCACTGGGAAGGCACTGTATAGGGACTGGGGTGGCACTGGGATGGCACTGTATACTCACAAATCTGTTCTCCCTCCTCACACGCAGTCTCTGAGATGATCTCATATGTTTACATTTGAGATCATCTCTCATTGGCCACACAGATCGCATAGCAAACAGCCACTCTGATTGGTCGTTCGCGGCGATTTGTGATTGGCTGTGTCCAAGGGACACGGCCAGCACAGAATTTCCCCGCTGCACACTCGGGAGAGCGTGCAGGGAACGAGCGAAGGGGAGGATGTCCTCCTGGATTTTCAGGTCTGTGCTGAAGCCGTCATTCGGCTATAGCGCGGGTCGGGCCTCAAGTAGTTAAATCACCCAATGGAATTCATGAAGAAAGCCTACTTTTGTTGTAGGTAAGACAGAGTGTCCACAGGTGGGACCCATAGCTGATGTTATCATACTCTAGAAAACAAATAAGTTCACTGTATGGCTCAATTAGGAAGTATTTACTGCTTAAGCATCAGCCTGTAAATAGAATTACTGTAGCTTTGTAGTTCCACCTATTTCTAAGAAATATGTCACCTTGTAATCCCTTAATAAATAAAGACCACTGTATACAAATCTACAGTAAATTTCAAAGAGTAGGTCTGCCTCTATCATAGCGATGTATTAAAGCGGAGTTCCAACCACAATTAGCATTTTTTAAATGTATGTCTTTTCATCCTGCGTTTTTATAATATAAATCCGGTCACTTACTATTTTACAATCCGCCCCCGCACTGCATAGTTATTCAAAGAAGATAGTTTATAAAACTATGTCTACATCGTTGTCATTTTACTTGTGGGCATTGTGAAGCCTACAAGCACTTACTTCCTGGAAGTCTTGGATGGGGAGTGATAATTGGACAGCGCACTGCATCCTGGGAAATGATGACGCACATTTCCCAGGAGCATTAGAGGGAGATGATGTCAGGATCCTATGTGATTTCAAAGGCAGATTTTATGGGACCGCATAGCAACAGGCATTTCCAGATGAGTTTAAAAAAAAAAACATTTATTTTTTTTCTTTTTTAGGTCTAATGAGCACAATAATGAAAAAAAATATTTGGGGATGGAAACTCCACTTTAAGCTGCTCCAGGACCAGAATAATAGACCTCAGTGTGTGTTTAGATGCTGGCATCAACTGCTGACAGTTCAAAACCAGAGCCTCATTGCACTTGAAGAACAAGTTCATATGTGACCTATGGTACTGTATTAAGAGAGCAAAGTAGAGTGCATACAATATGTTATCATTATTATCATTGCTCACAGGCAACCCTGCAAATGTGCCCCATGAATTATGAGGCTCCTATGTTACATTTTGACTTTACCTTGTCATGTTAATTCAGGATAATCTGTCCTGTAATCTTCTTTTTTTGTGACCAGTAAAGAGCAATATTGGTTTCTGAATTGGTATTATTCCTTAGCACATGTCCAATTCACTTCTATTATCTTTGCATTATGACAGTGGTCATGTTCACTATATTCGACTCTGAACAGAAGGTATGCTGAAATCTTCTAAGGTTATAGCATGAAGAAAAATATATCATGGCCAGGTCACTTTCCAAACTTTTCAAATGTAGCTAAATCAGATCACTGTATTGAGGGATCCCAAGAATGTCAATGGTACCTTGAATAGTACACTGCCTGGCTTTCACCAAAGTGCTCTCTATAGGAAGATGTTGGCAGGTGTTCAGCATGGGATTGTGCACCTACCAACAATTCTCCTGCTCAATAAGGCATCATGTACACAATAGTTACATTTAATACAATATATCTGCAGCCCTTTAATGGGCTTTAAATCGTTTAATTTCAAATAATAACTTCATTAAAAATCAATAACCAAAGTATATTTTTTATCCACAACAAGCAGGAATTCAGCGCCATAATTTTTTTTAGAGTAGTACAACTTATAGAAATTAAAAGTCCAACCTCAAAGTGGCCTAGATTGCAATTAATATAAATAACTGTTTTAAGTGGGGAGGGTACCTGGGAAGAAAACAGCTTGACTGAAGGTAAAAGCTGCTGAAACTCCCTAGTAACAGCACTATATAAAGGGTAGAAATAATAAATTATTATTTACAAGTTTTTCTCAAATTTGTCAGTTGTCAGTCCTCTGGTCAGCTGTTGTGCTCAGCAACTGCCCTATTCTCCTCAGACTTTACCCCAGAAACATGCAGGCAGCATTGATCATATAAGAAATGAGAGATGCCAGCAGACAAGCCCTAATAGCCAACTCATATAAACCTATAAATTAGCCTAACTTAATAAAATACAGTGGAACCTTGGATTACGAGCATAATCCATTCCAGAAGAATGCTTGTAAACCAAAGCACTTGCATATCAAAGCGAGTGCCTATGGCATGCAATACCTCATGTGGCCAGAGGTAGGGGGGGGCGCAGATGGTGCTTATATCTAAAGTTGGCCAAGCATGTTAAAATATGGGCATACACAACAGCCAAAATCAGTGCATGAAAGTCACATTGACCTATATCCTTCTCTTTAATTATTTATATCCAACTAGCAAACCCTTGTTTTTTACCATAGCAAAGAGCAAAGTGCAATAACTCATAACAATGAACCAGATCTTTCTTTCTTTCGGCAATCTGATAACAGAACAACTGAAATCTTTGGTTCCCATGACTTTCTGTGCTTTCTATACTTTGTACATTATTGTTGCAATTTGCACTGCCTTGTTTAATTAAATCTAATACATTTAATGTTCTGATATTAAAGTACTGAAGCCTAATTTAAGTACTAATTCCTCGGAGAGGTGTGAATATTTATCAATGGCTGTTGTGATAATTTTTCCAAGTCCTACAGTATATAGGAAGTCCTTTAAATTACCAGCAAGCTGACAGTGTTAAACCTATAGAACAGGGGTGTCAAACACAAGGCCCGCGGGCCGAATCCGGCCCTCCAAGCCATTTCATGTGGCCCTTGCCCTCCTCAAGACCCCTACTTTATGCTTTCAAGCAATGCATCAGCTTCTTCCCTGCAGCAGCTTAAGGAAAGGGGGGTTCACTGTGATGTAAGGGAGAGTGGGGGACCCAACTTCTGATGGTGGGGTGGCTCTTAACATCTAATATAAGGGGAGGGGATGTGCTGGACATCTAATCTTACAGATACAACCGGACCTTTTGAGGGCAATCGTAATGCTGATGCGGCCCTCGATGAAATTAAGTTTGACACCCCTGCTATAGAATGTTTGGTAAGGTGTTCCCATTGCCATTATAAAACTGTGAGATTAAGTCGTGAATAAATAAAATGCCAATGCTTTCACAGCCCAAGCCGGTTTTTACACCACTAAAAAAATGAATGTCTGTTATTTATTGCAAATCATTTCAGGGGTGTATTATAATTTTTAAGACCTGTAGTCACAGTAAATTTCATACTACCTTTCATATGGTGAACATGCTAAAATTAATCCCCAGAAGCTACTTTTAATCTCCAAACCATGCAAAGTAATCTGATCTGTAAACACAGGCCTCAAAGAATATTCACACTGGGGTTACGAAAAAGGAAAAGTGCTGCTTGCAGTATGCATCAGTAGCTACCATCCTGAAAGTTCTCTTAGTGTTACATTAAAGTGGAGGTTTACCCTAAAAAACACATTTCTAACATTACAGCCAGCATACTAAGGACATTTACTGTATGCAGGTCTTTTTTTTTTTTATCTGTACATACCGTTATATTCTCATTTTGTCCAGGGCTTCAGCATTCTGATGAATGCGGGGCTGGGCGTTCCTATCCTTTAGTTAGATGATTGACGGCGGGAGTGGGCGTTCCTATCCTTCGGTTAGATGATTGACGGCTTGTGAAACAGTTCCCCTGTCGCACAACGTGCGTCACCAGATTTCCGGAAATAGCCGAGCTGCAAATCGGCACTATACAGCGCCTGCGCCCGCCGTGTAGAGCTGACTGCGCAGGCGCCGTATGGTGTCCTTTTTTTCCCCCACAAATAGAGCTTTCATTCGGTTGATCACCTCTGCGGTTTTAATTTTTTGCGCTATGAACAAAAAAGTGCGACAATTTAGAAAGAAACACAATATTTTGTACTTTTTTCTATAATAAATATCCCAATTTTTATTTATTTCTTTAATACATTTTTCCTCAGTTAAAGTGGAGTTTCCATCCCAATTTTTTTTTTTGTTCATTATTGTGCTCATTAGACCTAAAAAAGGAATAGAGAAAAAAAATTGGGCCAGATTCACATAGACGTAATATTCCGCTGCGTAATCGAAATACGCTACGCTGCCGTATTTCACCAGGCTCTACGCCGAATTCAGATAGTTTTTTGCGCGTACGCTACGGTGTCGTAGTCTATTTCTCGCCGCGCAATCGAAATACGTGATTAGGGGGCGTGAAGCATTTAAATTAAGCGCATCCCCGCGGCGATCGAACTGCGCATGCTCTGTTCAGGAATTTCCCGCCGTGCATTGCGCGAAATCACGTCGTGACGTCATTCGTTGTTTGAGTAGCGGCGTTTACGAACATTCCTATTCCCGGACGACTTACGTTTAAAAATAATAAAAGACGTCGGAAGACGTTGATATTCGACGCGGGAACGACGGCCATACTTAACATGGGCTGTCTAATATTAGAGGAGGTAAAAGGCTGGTATAGTGATACGCAAAAAAAAGATGACTAAAGGTGCCGTAAGAGATTGCGTTTGAAGTGCGAAATTTCTTGGATTGCAGGCAAAAGCTCATTAGCATACCCTGACGGCGAAAAACAACAGGAAGTCCGCCCAGTGGCCGCAATTTTCTTGCAGCGTAGATCTGAAGGCGTACTAACACGTAATCCAGTCGAATTGAAGCCCGCAGGTGTCTTTTCATGGTTTGAGGATTTCGACTAGCTAAAAATCGCCCGTAAGTCGAAAGTACTCCAGTCTAACACCAGTTAGACAGGAGTTACGGCTCTCTGAATCTGGCCCATTGTTTTTTTACTCATCTGGAAATACCTGTTGCTATGCGGTCCCACAAAATCTGCCTTTAGAAACACCTAGGATTCTGACATCATCTCCCTCTAATGCTCCTGGGAAATGTGTGTCATCATTTCCCAGGATGCAGTGCGCTGTCCAATTATCACTCCCAATCCAAGACTTCCAGGAAGTAAGTGCTTGTTGGCTTCACAATGCCAACAAGCAAAATGACAACTGGGTAGACATAGTTTTATAAACTATCTTTTTTGAATAACTATGCAGAGCAGTGGCGGATTGTAAAATAGTAAGTGACCGGATTTATATTATAAAAACGCATGATGAAAGGAGATACATTTAAAACATGCTAATTGTGGTTGGAACTCCGCTTTAAGGCCGATATGTATTCTTTGACATATTTTCTCCTCCTTCCTTCTCACAACATTGCTACAGCCTCATTGGCTGGAGTTTCAGAAACCCGGCATTGTTGCACAGCCATTGGCTGCCTTTCAGCAATGCAGCGGTGCTGAGGCTGAGCCGGATTGAAGTGAGGTGATGGGCAGTGCGGATGACAGGTCTCTCCCATGCCAGCCGGACAAACTCCCCCTGGCTGGCCAGCCCACCCCGATGAGCCCCTCAGTCTCTGTACCCATCAATGCAGCTCCTCAGTCTGTGCCCATTATTGCAGCACCTCTGTCTGTGCCCATCAATCCTGAGCCCCTCAGTCTGTGCCCATCAATGCTGACTCTGAGTCCCTCACTCTGTGCCCATCAATCCTGAGCCTCTCGGTCTGTACCTATCAATGCTAACTCTGAACCACTCAGTCTGTGCTCATAGCTCTTGAGCCCCATAGTCTTTTCCCATCAAACCTAAGCCCCTCGGTCTGTGCCCTTCAATGCTGACTCTGAGCCTCTCAGTCTAGGGCCAATCAATCCTAAGCCCCTCAGTCTGTGCCCATCAATGCTGAGCCACTCAGTCTATGCCCAATGTAGATTCATCAGTGCCTGGCTCACACATGGGAAATGGGGTGTTCCGTAGTGCTAATTCTCTCTATTATTCTCCCTAGAGTTTTTACACTGTATCTCTTGTCACCAAGATGTATACATTTCCTATGCTTCTCATTGTAGTATAGTATTATATTATTATTTATCATATTGTAGTATTTTACTACTGTTCATAAAAAACTAAATAATTTAGAAGAGAAAATAGTCTAAGCAACATTTATTACTGCCCAATTCGCACAAAATGAATTTACATGCAGATTTGCTGGACAAATTATTACGTTATTTTTTTTTAATAAACAGACCTCTTAAAGTGGTTCTAAAGGCAACATGTATTTTACCTTAATGCATTTTCTGCATTTAAGTAAAAACAAAAAGGCCTATGGACGCATCTCCCCCCACCAGACCCCTTATACTTACCTGAGCCTAATCTTGATCCAGCGCTGTGCCCAAGAACAGTGGCTCTCTCCGCTCTCCCTCGCCTCACAGGGCAGAATGATTGCAGTGATAGTCATCAGAAGCGGCTTCCTATAGTGGCACACCAAGAAGAGGAGGAGCACCTGAAGAGGAGGAGGATTGGTGCTGCTCTGTGCAAAAGTATTGCACAGAGCAGGTAAGTATAAACCTGTTTATTTTATTTATTTTAAATTACCCTTTACAATCACTTTAAGTGTTATGATCTTCTCTATTGCTAGTGATTGGTTTGTTGCATGTATTACTGAAAGCCCCTAGATGAGAACTAAAAGCTTCTATCTCACTAAATATGCCACACTGGGCTTGCATTGCCCTTCTCAACTAATTTAGCATATAATATATACCTTTCAATATATATATATATATTTACTATTGTTTCATTTATTTGTTTTGCATTACCAAATCAAGCCTGCAAATGTACATGTTTAGCATGTGTAAATGTATACGAAGACTTGGAAAGTCACTCCTATTGACATAAGGAATAGGCAGTTAGACAAGATAAACAGATGCAACTTGCCTAATGAAAGCGCTTTATTTTCTTGATCCTTAACTACACTGTTAAATTTTGCGTGTAAAATCCTTTTATTTGCCATGTTTTTGTATCAAGAAATTATATGATTTTATGTGTCATATGATTACTTCTTTGTATTGTTCTGTTAAAAGAACACTGAAAACAAAACATCTGTGCTTATATTTTCGTTCTAAAATTAGTTTTTACCGGACTGCAGTAACCCCAATATTTCAAAGCTTTATTCCAAATCAGTGATCTCCAAACTGTGTCCTGCATGCCAAATGTGTCTCTTTGCTTGCTTTTATCTGGCCCTTGGAGCACTGTTTTTCTCATTGTTATGAGGCACTATTTCTCCCACTGACACTATTGATGAGGCACCATTCCTTACACCGACACCAGCAGTGGGGCACAAATCCTCCGACTGACACCACTTATGGGGCACCTGTCCGCCCAATCTCCCAATGACACCACTGAAGAGGCACGATTCCTCCCACTGACAGCACTGATGTGCACTTGTCATCCTAATCTCCCAATGACACCACTGAAGAGGCACGATTCCACCCACTGACAGCACTGATGTGCACTTGTCCTCCTAATCTCCCAATGACACCACTGAAGAGGCACCATTCATCCCACTGACACCACTGATGGGGCACTTGTCCTCCAAATCTCCCAATGACACCACTGAAGAGGCACCATTCCTCCCACTGACACCACTGATGGGACACTTGCCATCCTAATCTCCCAATGGCAAAACTGAAGAGACAACATTCCTCCCATTGACACCACTAATGGGACGCTTGTCCACCTAATTTCCCAATGACACCACTGAAGAGGCACCATTCCTCCCACTGTCCCTAACCATGGGAAACCATTCCTTCCACTGACACCAACAATGTGGCACTATTCCTTCTACCCACACGAACAATAGGGCACTATTCTTCCCGCTGAAATAAACAATTGGGCACAATTCTTCCCACTGACATCAACACCGGGGTCTTATTCATCCCACTAATACCAGTGATAGGGGACTGTTCCTCCACCTAATTTTTTAATCCCACTGACCACCAAACCTGAGACATTAGGGGTTATTTACGAAAGGTAAATCCACTTTGCACTACAAGTGCAAACTACAAGTGCTCTTGGAAGTGTAGTCGCTGTAAATCTGAGTGGTAGATCTGAAATTAGGGGAAGCTCTGTTGATTTTATTACCCAATCATATTCCTTGCATGTCCCCCTCGGATCTACAGCAGCTGCACTTCCAAGTGCACTTGGACTTGTAGTGCAACGTGGATTTGCCTTTAGTAAATAACCCCCAATGTCTATTCCCACTGATGCTGGGGCATTTTGTTCTCCCACTGGGCACAGTCCTGCCCCTCTGAAGGACAGTAAACTGGCCTTTTTTCTTAGAAAGTTTGGAGTGTCCTGTTCTACAAAAAACACACTAGCAGAAGTGTGCCCATTTATTGATCGGGAATAATCTGCATGTTAGCGAGTGCAAAAGTGTTTGTCAATGCGGTGTCAGTGAGTGCCATAGTGCACCTAATTGCAGTGTTGGCAAGTGCATATATGCACATCATTGGGGTGCTGGCAAGCGCAAAAGTGTGCACCAATATGATATTGGTGAGTGCAAAAGAGCATGTCAGTGCTGTGTTAGTGGGTGCAAATTTACATACTGGTGTTATGTTAGAAAGTGCAAAAGCATATGTATCTGTGGTGTTGGCTAATGCAGAAATGTGCTAATGGCTTTTTTTTGGCAAGTTGGCAAGTTGGCATGTGTATGAATGGCACCAGTGTTCATGTGATCATATAATAGAAAGCAAATAACAGAAGACACAAAAAAAAAATCAACTTGTTCTATTGTTTTCAGGCTTTTGAGGATTTATTACTTTTTAATGAAGCAATTGAACCATTGTGCCCGCACTGACATGGTACTCGGATCTATGGAGCCATTGCACCCTTAAAAGTAGTAATAACTTTATTTAATTTATGTTTTAGGTGATTTTTATAATTTATATGCACAAGGGGTATGTGAGTTTGGGGGCTACAGAGCTATATACTTGTGTAGCGGGGTCATCCTGTCAGAGACTATTGATAGCCTGGATCTACATCGGCGCCCAGCCACGCCTGTATAAATGTTAAGATGTTTTTGGAAGTTGTGCATTGTGGAACCAGAAGTACATTGACATTTGGTAGCAAACAGACTTCACTTCCCACAGTGCCCTGCACTATTGGAACATGTGACCTCTCTGCACAGACTTATGGGGAAGGTTATTTAGGCATAGGGAGGGGCTGATTTTCTCTCTCTCGGGACCTGCATCTTCTCCTCTGCGGAGCTGTGTATAGCTCCACAGTCCATCTATCAGGCCTGAGGCCTGGGCCTGAAACCATCTGGAGGGAAGCAAGATCAGGGGTGTTCATCCTGTGTTCCAGGAGACCGGAAAAGCTCGCCAGCTGCCGACTGAAGGAACAGTGGGGAGTCCGATTCCAGAGACAGTGTGTTGCAGAGTAACGGTGGACAGACGCCCTTTTTCCGAGAGGAACTCAGGCGGAGTGGACCTGTTTGGGTGAGAGGGCACATGCCCAAACTTTCAACTCCTCTCAGTTTGACAAATTACTTAGGGCCAGATTCAGGTAGATCAGAGCATCTTTGCTCTGGAGTAACGCATCTCATTTACGTTACGCTGCAGAAATTTTAGGAGCAAGTGCTGTTATTCATGAAGCACTTGCTCCTAAAGTTGCGGCAGCGTATCGCAAATGAGCCGGCGGAATTCAAATTGGGCGGGTACGGGGCGTGTATTATTTAAAATAAGCGCGATCCCGCGGCGAACGTACTGCGCATGCGTCGAGTGTCAATGCATCCCAGTGCGCATGCTCCAAATTCTGTCAGTGAACGTCAATGATGTCACATTCCCATTCATGAATGTTTTACGCAAGCGACGCGATTTGTTTTTTTTCCGACGCGATGACGACGCCTATACTTAACATAGGATACTCCACTAGGGGGCTGCTTTATCTATACGCCGCGTATCGCTTCCGGAAACTTCGTAAAGTCACTGCGTCGCGCCCGAAAAAGATTGTGAATTGCCGATTCCCGCTCATTAACATATTTTTTGAGCGTAAATCGGCGGGAACGCCCCCGGCGCCATTTTTAAGTTGAAGTAACGATGCGATGGCGAAATTCAATTACGCCGATCGCATCGGAACTCCAACCCGGCGTTTCTTGTTTTCTGGTTATAGAAAACAGAAACGCCGGCTTAAAGTGACAGTTAGGCTGGCGGATCACTGGATCCGCCAGCCTAACTCTTCATGAATCTGGCCCTGTAAGTTCTGACTGATTCAGAGAGGCCTATTAAGCTGGGAGTTATTCTGCAGAAGTGACTAACGCTGACGAGCGATCGGTCCATCATCATCGGTAGTTATTGTAACCTGTTTCCTTTTGGCTTACAAATTAAAAGTGCACCAACGGCTGCAACGTGAACTTTGTGTTAAGAGTTTCTTTTGGTTGGACTGTTTTTTTTTTTGCTGTCCTGCAGGATCGCCCCTTAGGAGGGAGCTCGCGAGCATGAACTGTCTATAGCAACTTAGCTCAAGTAATATTATCCTAGTTAGTTTAGATTTCTTTTATTTACTTGCTGACCCTCGCAAGGGCCCTTGCAGAGTCATTGTGTATTAACTCATACTTGTCATTGATCTGCTATTCAAACCCTGTTTTCCTGTTCTCTTTACAATATCCAAAGTAAAGCATCCCTTTTTGTTTGTACATATTAACTGTGTAATGTGTCCTAAATTTTGGAGATTGCCCACCAGAACAGGTAACGATATTATTATATTAGCATTACATGTTATATGTATGCTATTGTGACCTCCACCAAGTAGGGGTCACAATACCTTTGCAACTTATCTGGTGTGCCAAGGGAGGGTTCGAGTTAGTTAAAGGGGTGAATCAACCAAAGAGAGTAGATCCCAGACAAATCAGCGGCTCCTGCGGGAATAGCGCTTCACTTGTTATTTGTAATACACATATTGTGTTGAATATACAGTATGGCTCGGATTCAGGTAGATCGGCGTATCTTTATGCCGGCGTAGCGCATCGTCTTTACGCTACGCCGGCGCAACGTTAAGAGGCAAGCATGCTATTCACAAAGAATTTGCGCTCAATGTTGCGCCGGCATAGCGTATAGTTGTCGGCTTAGCCGACGTAAGTCAAAGTAGGTGGAAGTGGGCTGGAAGTGGGCGTAATATAGCGTGACCCCATGCAAATGATGGGCTGAGCTTCAAAAAACGAACTGCGCATGCGTCATCTCTTGGACGCATCCCAGTGCGCATGCTCACAGTTACGTCAAAATAGCTGCCTAAGATACGTCAATACACTGCCTACGACGTGAACGTAACCTACGCACAGCCCTATTCACGTAGTACTACGTAAATGATGTAAAATACGACGGCTGTTCCGACGTCCATACCTTTGCATGGGTTGCGCCACCTTTAGGTGGAACAACTTTACGCTGGACGTACGTCTTACGTAAACGGTGTATATTACAGCGACGGCGCAAGTACGTTCGTGAATCGGCGTATCTCGGTCATTTACATATTCGACACGTAAATCAATGGAAGCCCCTCTTGCGCCCAGCGTAAATTTTCCCCCAGGATACGACGGCGTAAGACACAAATTTCAGGCGTATCTTGCTTTCAGACTCAGGTGCATAGATACAACGGCGCATCCGTGCACTTACGCAGCGTATCTGTAGATACGTTGGCGTAAGTGCTTTCTGAATCCGGGCCTATGTATTTAATATGATTTTCAGTTCTATCTAGTGGCTATAATGTGAGAACTTCCTTATTGTGGTATTTCAAAAAAATACTGCGTTATGGCCCAAAGAAGGAACTGACAATTACAGGAAATACACACATTAGACACATTTTTGGGATTATTCGCAACAGCTGTCATTTTTTTTATTAATGGATCCCTGTTTTTGTATATAATAATAAGGATCAGACGTTCTTACATTATAGTATTCCAGTGCCTTGTTGGCCATACATTGAAGTTTGCTTACCAAGAATAATAGACTGGGGGAAATTCATCCATCAGTTCTCATATTAAAGCGAGATTCCACCCGCAAATTTTTTTTTTTTTAAAGTCAGCAGCTACTAACAGTGTAGCTGCTGACTTTTAATAAGGACACTTACCTGTCCTACTTGCCCGCGCTGATGGCCCCCCCGCCCGATGCCGATCCCACGATCGTTGCAGGTCCCGCGCCGCCATTCACACTAGGGGAAACAGGCCGTGAAGCCTTACGGCTTCACTGCCCATTTCCTACTGCGCCTGCGTGAGTCTTGTGCCGGCTTGTGAATGGGTGGCTGCTCTCTGAGAACACACACAGTTCCCAGAAAGCAGCGTGCCCCATTCACTAGGAGGAGAAGAAGAAAACATATCGTGGTTGCGGAAGAGGAAGATTACAGACTTCCGCATAGCAACAGGTATTTCGTATGAGTATAATTTTTTTTTTTCATTTTTTTATTTTATTTTTTTTTTAGGATTTTTGGCCAAATGTTTTTTTCCTGGGTGAAACTCCACTTTAAGACGATTAAAGATTGGATGCAGTATACAAGTTTCTTCTATAGAAAAGCATACACTCAGTTAAGTGTTGAAATATTTGTGTCTACTAACAGAGGAACACACTGACTTGCTCCTTACTGAATGTCTTGCTGCCCTCTAGTTATTCCTTCTAAATCTTAGTTTTATACATACAGTATGTAATGCATCAATGTTGTACTAGATGCCCTTTCACTACTCACAGGGCAGCCTCTATCCTTCTCAATTGCTTGGAATTAGCTGGGTGCCAAGGCCCTGGTGGTGTCTGCTCTTTCTCCACTGCAATTCACCATCCAAATAACAGGCTGCACACCGAATCCGGTCAACTCCAGCCAAGCCTTATTGCAATGACAGCATACTGCTCACTCTCACCCAAAGCTAAACAAGCCCCCCACATGTTTCACTCACAGCAAGACTTAATCATGGTCGATCTGTGGGCTTCAAGTGAGAGTGAGTGGTGTGCTAACATTGCAATAAACCTTGGCTGGAGTTCAATGTCGTTGGTGTGCGGCCCCTTATTTGAATGATGTAATGTCCACATTTGTTACATTGCTTGTTTCAATATAGAAGCACATGCTTGGAACACTGATAAAAAATAAGCTGGCAGTGAATGGATGGATGTCTCTTTTAGTGCTCCTTATAGTCTTCTAGGGTGCCACTCTAAGATCTGGAGTTGCCCAGTCATAGTCAAAAATGCAAGTCCTGGCAACCTCTGGGGTCTTAGGGTTAGGCAAGCCATACATGATACAATTTTCTTTCCTTCTACCACAGGTGGAAGGAAAGATAGTTGTCAATTCCTCCATCAACACAGTCGGTGTTGATGGAGTAATGCCTCCCGCTGTGCTATGCCATTCTGCCGGGGCGGGGGAGCACAGGGAGCATTCTCAGCCAACAGAATCCAATGGTTACTGCTAGTGGCTATAGCCACTAGCAGTAACCGCATGGAGAAAAATCTAACATGCTGGTTGTACCCATGTTGATCGATTGATCAACTTGGCTACAATCAGCCTGCCCATACATGGATCAATATTCGGCCATGCTGGATTGTTTTGGGTGGCATGTTACCTCTATTTCCTCGCCGTCTGGGGTATCAGATGAGAGTTGAGAAAAAGTTCAATGTCCACACTTTAGACTTCTTTTTCTTTAATTTATTTGCTGAACTTGGTAAAAGAATAAAATAAGTAGTTGAAGAGGTAGAAGGGTAATAGGTAATAGGTTCAGGTATACAACTTCTGTCCAGAAACACTCCTGCTTCCAGCAACACAGCTCTCGTCGCCACTCTAGCCAGAGTGGGTATTGCGCACCCGGAGAGGCCTCTCTCACTAGCCTAGCAGCCAGAATGTCACACAGAAATTGGTAAAGTCTCTGCCACAGACCTTCCCACAGATGGATATATGTTCGGTCCAAAATCATCTCACACAGAATTCAGCACCCTTATCTCTCCTGATTAACTTCTTGTAAACTTAGAACTGACATCATCATCATTCAGCCTTTCAGTAATGGTGAATGAAGTTCAAGGCTTCTCCTAAAATACCAGCCTGGTGCTCGGTGCTCTCCAAGATAGGTTCCTCATCAAGTGGCTAGGTTCCTCATCGAGTGGCTTCCTCCCTCAGGAGGGACAGCACAGGATCACTCTGCAAACGTAGACCCAGTCTGACTACCGGGCCTACTTAGTAGATTACAACCCCGGACTAACGTGGTCCCGGAGCCAGGAATGTTTGAACACGCACCCCCGGCCAGAAGGGCCACACATGGGGGGACGATTCCGGACCAATGGCGTCTATCCCTTAAAGGGGTTGTAAACGTAAAAAAAAAAATTCACTAAATAGCTTCCTTTACCTTAGTGCAGTCCTCCTTCACTTACCTCATCCTTCGATTTTGCTTTTAAATGTCCTTATTTCTTCTGAGAAATGCTCACCTTCTGTTTTTCTGTCTGTAACTACACACCGTAATGTGACACTTTCTCCCTGGTGTGGAGAAAGCCTCTTGAGGGGGGGCGAGCATAAGGGTCAGGACGCCATCTACTTTGCACATAGAGAAAGGAGCTGTGTGTTAATGGGCATCCTGACACTCCTGCTCGCCCCCTTCTCCCTCAAGAGGCTTTCTCCACACCAGGAAGTAAGTGTCACATTACGGTGTGTAGTTACAGACAGAAGAACAGGAAGTGAGCATTTCTCAGAAGAAATAAGGACATTTTAAAGCAAAATCGAAGGATGAGGTAAGTGAAGGAGGACTGCCACTGAGGTAAAGGAAGCTATTTTGGGGAAAAAAATTACCTTTACAACCCCTTTAAGTACTCCTCCCCAGCATGCACAGTGGGACGATCAACTCCCATTTATTGGCTGCCGAAGGGGAACACTCAAAACACCTTGACCTGACTGCTTCCACCCATGGCCTGGGGTGGTAAGGACACCCCAGACAACAATAGTGGTCAATCACAGTACAGCCATGGATGGAACAGAGGCCCAAATTTGGAAAGAATCATACAGTCTGTAGCAGGCCGCTACATATGGCTGGTTTTAATTTTGAGAATGGTATTAACCCTTTTTAATATTATTTTTATTCTAGTTAACATTTCTCTAGTGGTTCCCTTTTCCAGTTCTTTGTAATAGGCTACACTTTAGTCAGATGACATGATTACAAATTTTTATTACATATTTGGATCCAAAGGGAACTGCTTTGCATAATAGTGCATGTGCCGATCTCTTAAAGCAAACAGACGTATATGCCAGCTAACAAGACAAAGCTGGCATTCTGCAATATGATAATACAAAGGCGCAGTTTTATACTTGCCATAACTAGGCCGCACAAATGAGTATTGTTTTACCATGTGCTGTTTGTACTTTGTAAGTCAATAGACAAAAGGAATATAGGGTGTGCCAACAAAAGAAGAACACTCAAAATTTGATTGAGTGAGGTTTGTCAGTTTAAAAAGGGAAATGTATTCCCTCACTAACAAGTACTGTATGTTTTATAGCACATAAACAGTCACATACATCAAAGTATTACAGCACATTGTCATTTAGTAAAAGGAACAAATTACTATAGCTTCAACAATTTTGTTGTACAAGACACAGGCTGCTAGTAGCCAAACTATCATGAAAAATGTATCAATTTATTATTCAAATAACGCGAATCATTCAATTTTATTACATGTAACACATAAAACAGTTTTTAAAATAGTTGCTCCGGTTTTTAGGAAACAAGAGCACCCTAAATGTATGGACAATACAGTGTCCCGGATTGAAATTGACACAGCCCCCCCCCCCCCCCTCCGGGCCAATCTGATGCCCCCAAAAAAGGCCACCACATCACCGCTTTACTCACAGACAGTACTTGCCTGGAGGAGCACAATCCCGCCCCCTGCTTGTGATTGGAGAAATCATAAATCGTACTAGTCGTACAACATTAGAATTCTACTATAGCTTGTGGGCGGAGCATTTCAACCGGCATCGTACAGTTTAGCTGCTTTGTCGAATTAATTAGGAACATTCGACAGACACCATAAGCCTTCAATGACACATTCGACTTAATTTAATTCAGATTTTCGGACGAAATCGTTTTTTAACGAAACAAAATAAATACGAATTTCGGGAGTAACATTTATTTTTCGGGCAAAAAAAAATTCCAAAACAAAATATTTCAGTGTGCACATGTCTAGTATGCATAACAAACTATTTCTATATTCTTACCAAGCACTTTAAGGGCCCATTCACACCAGAAACTGTACATTTTTCACTCTTTTTCTAATGAGCATTTATATGTGACACGTGTTTACATGCATTTGCAGTGTGGGTTTTCTAAGCATTTTTTCACAGGGAAGGACATCAACATATTTTTTGTTCCAAGAGTTACACAAGCCCTCAAACATCTCTGCAGCTATAGACCTTGTGGATAAATTGATCTTCAAAGTTTATTAGGCTTCATTCACACACTGAGACACATACATCATGAATAGTGTTGCTCACGAATATTCGTATTGCGAATATTCGGCTCGAATATGGCATATTCGAGTATTCGCGATATATTCCGAATTTCGCGGTGAATATTCGCTATTTCGAATATTCGTATTTTTTCAATTTTTTTTTAGAACAGATCACATCCTAGAGATCCCCATCGACGTCTAAAAGCATTGCTGGTATGATTAGAGACCTTGGGCCGAGTAGCTGCAGCGATCATTTTATCGCTATTGCGATTATTCGGCAATAGCGATATCGCGCGATTATTTTCGAGAAATTCGCAATATTGTTTTTAGCTAAAATAACACATATATTCGATTTCAGAGTGTTACTGTCGAAATTCCGCAATCAATTTCTCATTCGCATTTTTGCGAAATTACGATAAAATATCAAGAATATTCTGAGCCAATCAGAGTGCTCCTTCCGCATTTGCCGAATATTCGCAATTATTTTGTATTGTAATATATCACGAATATTCTGAGCCAATCAGAGTGCTCCATTCCGCATTTCTTGAAATTTCGCAATTATTTTGTATTATAAAATATCACGAATATTCTGAGCCAATCAGAGTGCTCCATACCAAATTTCTCGAAATTTCGCAATTATTTTGTATTATAAAATATCATTCGAATAGTTCTGAGCCAATTCGCAATTATTTTGTATTGTAATATATCACGAATATTCTGAGCCAATCAGAGTGCTCCTTCCGCATTTGCCGAATATTCGCAATTATTTTGTATTGTAATATATCACGAATATTCTGAGCCAATCAGAGTGCTCCATTCCGCATTTCTCGAAATTTCGCAATTATTTTGTATTATAAAATATCACGAATATTCTGAGCCAATCAGAGTGCTCATTCCGCATTTGCCGAATATTCGCAATTATTTTGTATTGTAATATATCACGAATATTCTGAGCCAATCAGAGTGCTCCATTCCGCATTTCTCGAAATTTCGCAATTATTTTGTATTATAAAATATCACGAATATTCTGAGCCAATCAGAGTGCTCCTTCCGCATTTCTCGAAATTTCATTCGCATTCGCAATTCGCATTCGCATTCGCATTCGCAATAGCGAAATTTCGCAATCATTTCATTTCCAAAAAATATCGCGAATATTCGCATTTAACGAATATATCTCGAATATTCGACTATATATTCGAGATATATCGCGAAATCGAATATGGCATATTCTGCTCAACACTAATCATGAATAAGCAGTTTTTTTATTCAGCTATGTCACTGAATAAGGACCCAGCAGCTGTACGGACACAGCCGTATTTACCAATTTGACAGACATGCTGGTGCAATAGCACCCTGTTAAATTAGGATGTGCAGCTGTATCCCTATAGCCGCTATAGCCGCTACTGCATGATGCCTTTCAGATGCACTGAAATCTGACCTTCATTCCCCTTTACTTTCTATGGAAGCCGAATGCTGGTAGTCTGCCAGCCTTTTATTGTAAGCAAACAGCAGGTATTTCTAAGCTGTTAGAACCTGACTAAAACCAACTTTAGAGGCTTTGTTGGGAACTTTAAGGATCTTAGGGCTCTTTCACACTTGCATGAAATTTTAAAGCAGCCTAAAAGCGCATTAACTCACCTATATCGTTAATGAGCATTTAGGATGTGTTGTACATGTGTTCAAGTTGCGTCAAGCAACGCTTGTCAAATACTGTGTTGTTTTTTATTTCCTACAAGTATAAAATGGGAAATAATTAGTTTTAATGCTTTGCAACCACGCCGTAAACGTGCGTGGGAAGCGTTAAAAACACAACCGCCTGTTTTCAATGCCTGTGTGAAAGAGCCCTTCAAGAACAAATTACTTCATAATACATGCATCTAGAGTGGTCAGGGAGGAGGATGTGTGACTGTGCTAATGTCCATAGTCTGGCCACAGGTATACTACAAAAAATTTTAGCTTTTTGCTACTTACTTGTGATCTGAAACCCATATTTGCTCCTTTGGTGGATCTACACATAGTCTCTAAAAGGGGGTAGCCGCCCGCCAGTAGACCCCCCGACTGACACCTGAAACCTGCATGTGAAAACGTGTAGAAAACGGAGCCCCCCCTCGCAGCTGGATGTCCTCCTAGTAGAGATGGAACCTGGAAGTGACGTCAGACGGGTCGCTCCGGAAATGACGGTATGTCCTCCTAGTAGAGACGGAACCCGGAAGTGACGTCAGACGGGTCGCTCCGGAAATGACGGTATGTCCTCCTAGTAGAGACGGAACCCAGAAGTGACGTCAGACGGGTCGCTCCGGAAATGACGGTACAGCACACCAGAAAACCGACGCCCAGAAGAAGGAAGCAGGGCGGGTTTAAATACCTCCCGACTCCTCCTACAAACACAGGCTGACCTGCGGTCAGCCTTTCACGTGTCTTCTGCAGAAAAAGCCTGCCTGCTTTCAGTTTTTTATTGTTTACAATTTAGTTACACTTTAAATGGTCTTCTCAACTCTCTAACTGCAAAGTTTACTGGACCAGCTTGGTCTGTCAATGGAAGCTAAAATATAATAGAAATATTGGTGGAATCCCTGGGTCAAAATAAAGAGGAAAAAAACGAATGTAGCCCCCACATCAAAGAGTTGGTAAGCTGCAATATAATACGTTTTTATTTGTGGGTTTAAGGCTCCATGTACACAGGATGCTTTTACAACTGCTCCTAAATGATTAAACTTGACAGATAGTAATCCACGTTTACATGCTGTGTTTAGCCGCGTTTAAAAAAATATATATATATATTTTTAGGATAACAGGATAAAATTGAATTGAGTTCAGGGGCAGGGGCAGTTGAAAAAAGCATCCAAATGCTTCTGAACATACGTTTAGCAGCGTTTCGTGTACATGGGCCTAATACCGCCAACTAAACAAACATCTAGAATCCTTTTTCCATCATGCAGCTTGAAGAAAATGTCAACTTCCATTTGAAGATGGGCTGAATCTCCTCTTCCATCTGCCTTCTTATGCCTTGTACACACGATCGGTTTTCCCGGCAGTAAAAAGTCCACCAAGAAAAACCAAGAACCTGCTCAGTAGCTTTTTCCCCCTACATACGGTCGGGTTTCCCCACAGGAAAACTGCCATGAGAGCTTTGGTCGGGAAACCCAGCCGTGTGTATGCTCCACCTCAGGTTTTCTCCATAGGGAAACTGCCGTCTTAAAAACCGGCGGGAAAAAAGAGAACATGTCTTAGGCATACCCACGTACCGGGATTCCCAGCCAAAAGCTCTCATGGCAGTTTTCCTGCCAGGGAAACCGGTCGTGTGTACGAGGCATTAGAGCTAATTGACTTCAGTGTTTAAAGCCAAAGTTGGATTTTTGTACTGCTTTGCTCCAATGCTAGTATGTTAGGACATAATGCATATAAGAACAGGCAGTTGATGAGCTAATGCCTGTGTATGTGAACATCTCTTCTACTCCCCTGGTAATCTTGTCTGACCTTACTATGTAAATCACAGAGTAGCATATATGAAATTATGGCTGAAAACTGCTTGTTTTCTTAAAAGTTTAAGTATAGCTAACAATTTTATTAGATTTGGATAAAGCACTGAAGGGGGAAAATCCCTGCCAGGTTATTATTTTGCTGTCTGTGTACCAATGGCAAAATGCCTGTCCAACAGATGCGACAGGAAGTTAGTGAGTGAGTGAAAAAACGTATATAGCGCAGCACATGCGAACTGAATCGCCTCTGGGCGCTGTATCCATTCCGTGAGTGAAATTCTTTGACCTCAGAAGAGATGGGTTTTTTGTCTTTCTCCTGAAGGCCAAGTGGTCCAACTCTGATCGAATTGTGGTTGGTAGAGCGTTCCACAGTCGAGGTCCCTGGACTGCAAACCTTCGATCTCCTTTGGACTTGTATCTGGCTTTGGGTATCTGGACAAGGTTCTGATTGTGGATCGCAAAATGCGATTAGGGTTGTGAGCTTTTATTTTTTCGCATAGATATTGGGGGGAGTTTCCTTGAATGCACTTATGCATCAGACAGAGTGCCTTGAAAGTGATTCTGTCTTTTACCGGCAAACAATGAAGGGATCTCAGTGAAGGTGAGATTGATTTGCATGTTTTTTTGCCGGTCACTAATCGAGCGGCCGTGTTTTGAACGTCTTGCAGACGAGTGATTTGGTATTTGGGGAGTCCGAGGTAGAGGGCATTTGCATAGTCAAGTCTGGAATTAATGATTGTTCCCACTACGACTGCAATGTCTTCTTTTGGGATGAAGGTGGTAAGTCTGCGTAGTAGGCGCAGCAGATGGTGCGATCCGCTGACTACTGACCCTATTTGTGCATCCATTGTCATGTTGGTATCAACAGTGACTCAGAGACTTTTGACTTTGGTGCTAGTTTTACCCAGAATGGGCGGGGGTGTCCATGTTGTCGTTGGATGATTTTTCTGGTTGGCGTGAAACAGGAGAAGTTCTGTTTTCGAACCGTTGAGTTTAAGATAACTCTTTGTCATCCAGTTTTCTATCAAAGTAAGACATTTCTCTAGTCCAAGATAATGATCCTTTTTGTTGCAGATGCGAAAGTACAGTTGTGTGTCATCTGCATAAGAGTGATACAGTAACTTCTGGTTACTGATGATTTCAAAAAGAGGGCAGAGATAAATATTGAACAGAACAGGCGACAAAGGAGATCCCTGAGGGACTCCACATGGTACCGTCCGTTTTTCAGAAGTGAAAGGCCCCAGTTTACTGTTTGTGATCGGTTTTCCAAGAAGGAGGAGAACCAAGATAAATCACATTCCGCGACTCTGGCTACTTCAGCTAGCCGAGTCAGTAATAATTTGTGGTCTACAGTGTCAAAAGAAGACAAGGTTCTCCTTCGTCTGCTGCCTCGAGGGCGCCATCCCATATTTTAAGTAGCGCTGTTTCTGTTCCGTGACCAGGCCGGAAACCTGATTGAAACGGATCGAGTAATTTATGGGTGTCTAAATGATGTTGTAGTTGTTGTACAACTTCTTTCTCCATTATCTTGGAGAAGACATTTAGACCTGTTATGGGTCGACGGTTGTTTGGATCTTTGGGGTCGAGGGTGTTTTTTTTTTAGAATTGGTTTTATTATACCTTGTTTCAGCAAGGTGGGCACCGTGCCCTCCTTGAACGATTGGTTTATGAGCTGCGTGATAGCTGGTGCCAATATATCGGCACATTCTTTCAGCAGTTTGGTGGGGATGATATCATTGGGTGATGTGCTATTTCGCAGAGCACCAATGATATTTTTAGTGGCCTCGATGGAGATGGGTTTTAGAGAGAAATTAGTTGATTGTGGTGGTTTTATGTGGGTGTTTGGTTTGAGTTTTGGGGAGGGGTTGATGACGGTTCTATTTTGCTGAATGCTTACACAGATTTGTTAATGAAATAATCCGATAATTCATTGCAAAATTCTTGTGAATTGGAATTGGGGGCCTCTAAACAAGTCTGAGTGACCAGCTTGACCAGTGACCAGCTTGAAGAGTTTGCGGGGGCGGTTTAGGGCATTTGCGATGATGTTGGAGATGTGATTTTTTTTGGCCATGAGGATTTATTTGTGGTATTTCTTGGTCATTATCTTAAAAGTGGTGTGGTTTACCTCTGAAGAGCTTATTTTCCAAGCAGCTTCTGCTCTTCGACGTTCTTGCTTTAGCAACGCCAGCTGGTCATTAAACCAGCTGGAGTTGTTTTTCCGGATGCATGTTTTGCGTTTTGGTGCTACTAAGTCGGCTGACTGTAGCAGAGCCTTGTTGATAGCGTAAAGTGTTTCTGTGGCTGTTTGATGTTGTTGGATTGTTTTTATATTGTTCCCTAATGTAGTTTTGAAGAGTTCCGAGTGGAGCTTCTTCTGAGATCTAGTCCAGTGAGTTGTCACCGGTTTTATTGTTTTTTTTTGAGGGGGCATTTTTGGTAATTGTGAATTTAATAGCATGGTGATCTGTCCATGGTTGCGGCTCATTTTCCCGGACATTAAAATCTTCAATGTAAGGTATTGCCTTTAGGCAATTATTCCTGAAACAAGTGTCCCCATGGGGAGATTTTCTCCTATCCTCTTGTTCTGGGGCCAACTATAAAGTTTTTTGAATTTCTCTTGACTTTTTGTTTCTATAACCATAGTTTACAGTTAAAGAACAGGATATGATAAATGACAAGATGCTGTATCATATGTTCAGCAAATGCTAAATCTGGGCCCAGAGCTAAATCCCATTACAAATTTGGACTCACCGCTTATACATGCATCTTTTCCTAGTGTTTGGAAAGTGGAGGGTGTGGGCTGAAAAACAACCTTGGCCCAAGAATCCTGAGGGTTCCCTAGTGTCAGTAACTTACTGCCTACTCATTTCACAATACCTTCAAATGTTTTGCAGTGGTTGTAGAGAGGTTTTGGATCTTGTTTTAAACATGCAGCAGGAATCCAAAATTGTTTTACTTTATATTTAAAAAATAATTAAATTAAAGTTAAAGGGTTTGTAAAGGATTTTTTTTATCTTAATAGCTTCCTTTACCTTAATGCAGTTCTGTTTTCATGTCCTCATTGTTCATTTTTGCTCTCAAGTTGCTGTAATTCTTCTCTGATCTCCACACTTCCTGGTTGTCTGTTTCCTGATAACCACAGTCCTGGGAGCTTTCTCTCTGTGGTCACTAATCAAGAAGGTGTGATTACTGTGTGTCTAAAACCCCTCAGCGCCAATCTGTTTCGTTTTCCAAACCATCACTGCCCTGTATTGGCTCTGTGGCTCTGTACAGCAGAGAGGCAGGAAACAACATGCAAAAACAAAACTAGAAACTACAGGTACATTATATGATTGATTTTTATCTATTTTAAATCATTTTTTAAAAGGAATCAGTTAACTATTATGTCTCTATACCCTGTAAACAGTCATTTCAGCATAAATTACAACTCCTTTAAAAAAAATGTTTTAAAAGTGTTTATAAAAGATAAGAAGTTATTGTAACGGTCAGGGGTTAACACCGTTTACAATATTCCATTCCACCAACCCATGACAGCTTCCGACACTCCACAAATGGATTTCCCCCAGAAAACAAGACACACACAGCTCTGTTCTCTGGTTCCAAACGAATAGATCTTTTAATAGTAAAACTCAGGCTTTTATACAGTTAACAACCAAAAAGCATGCTGCAGTAATCAAAGGGACAATGACACCCTCCACCCACAACATCACACAATGGTTCCTAACGAGCCCCCTCAATACAAATCTTTTAAGAAAGACACCTGCTTATACAATACACATTCCTTTAGGCCACGTACACAAGATCAGACCATCAGATGAGAACGGTCCGACCGTTTTCATCGGTTAACCGATGAAGCTGACTGATAGTCTGATGTGCCTACACATCATCAGTTGAAAAAACGATCGTGTTAGAACGCGGTGACGTTTACGTGTTTTAACACAACGACGTGCTGAAAAAATGAAGTTCAATGTTTCCAAGCATGCGTCAACTTGATTCTGAGCATGCGCGGCCTTTTAACCGATGCTTTTGCATACTAACGATCGGTTTTGACCCATCGGTCAGGCGTCCATCAGTCAAATTTTAAAGCAAGTTCTCTCTTTTTTTTGACCGAAGGATAACTGACCGATGGGGCCCACACACGATCGGTTTGGACCGATGAAACGGTCCTTCAGTCCGTTTTCATCGGTCCAAACCGATCATGTGTACGCAGCCTTAGTCAGACATTCTGACTCCAATACTAATTAACTACAGCTGGCAAGTCAGACATCTCACAATCCACATCGATCATCAATAGAAATTCACACAATGAAAGGTTCTTGAGAGGCAGACTAAGGTTCATTTACATGACAGTAGCAGACGACATTAAACACCTTAACAGTCTGTGTTTTCACACATTGAATGAATCACTCTTCTATTGACCTGTTGTGTTCAGAATTAACCACCTGTAATATTTCAAGATATCTTGCAATACATTGTGAATTATAATTACTGTCTCTTCTCATGTAATTCAAGATATAATTTCTCAGTCATCCTATGCCCCTAGTGGACATAGGATGACCCTAGACACAGAGTCATTGGTAAAGCTGAACCAGGAGTACCCCGCATCCTTCAAGAGCCTCAGGGTCCCATGGGCCATATCGTTACATCTGGTATCTGCAAAATAACAACCATTTGCCCTCCTCATCAGGCTACACTAACAACATCATGAACCCTAGGAACTCAGTTCCCCACAGGGCAACATTGGTAAGCTTGCAGAAGTAGCATGGACAGCAGTCATATTGCAAATCCTTTTACATCTGTTCACATACCTGGTGCTCATGTGGCACTGCTCATGCAGCACTCTAGTCAAGCGTAGGAGGACACCACTGTGTTTTTTTTCCCTGGGCCAAAGTTTCTTTATTAAATACAGTATTTACATCATGCACTATTCCTTCCTATTGGAAATAGGCCATAGGTCTTGGAGCCAACTTCTTTGTCTGATGAAACAAAATATGGAATACAGATGTTCACTCTTTCTAGGAAGAAAATCCACTTTCTACTTTCATACACCACAGCTTTAACTAACAGAAACATCACTAAAGGTATAAAGAGCAATTGTATTCAGCATTAGATAAAGTAAATGAACGGTGTTCTGTTTGTTAGCGGTTACTTTGCCCCACTGTTCTTTGCACCATATCATTAAGTACAGACCTAAGCATGTCCATACACAAGTGAAATTATGATTCTTTATATGCTGATCACAAGTTCACAGAAATTTTCTTTTGAATGGCACACCCATGTACTGAACAGTGACAGTTGGGTGATGTTATTGTGAGTCACATAATAAATAAAGATAAACCTGTCATTAACATCAACTGATAACCTTTTGAATGGAAGCACTCTGTAGGCCCCCACAAGTCATAGCGTCTGTGTATCTTAGCATTTCTCTGAGTACCACTTAAACCCCCAAGTCTTGGGCATGCTAATAGGCCAATTTCAGTCTCTGTAAATGAAGGCTGCTTGTAAATTGTGAGTGTAAAAAGTAATGCTTCTATTTTCAAGCATCACTTGAATTTTTCTTCTCTTTAACGAGACATTGTCACTTTGCATATTGAGGGAGAGATGTCTCTTTAACCACTTAAGACCCGGACCAATATGCGGATAAAGGACCTGGCCTCCTTTTGCGATTTGGCACTGCGTCGCTTTAAGTGACAATTGCACGATCGTGCCACATGGCTCCCAAACAAAATTGGCGTACTTTTTTTCCCACAAATAGAGCTTTCTTTTGGTGGTATTTGATCACCTCTGCTGTTTTTATTTTTTGCGCTATAAACAAAAATAGAGCAACAATTTAAAAAAAAACTATATTTTTAACTTTTTGCTATAATAAATATCCCCCAAAAATATATATATAAAAAAAAATTCCTCAGTTTAGGCCGATATGTATTCTTCTACAAGTGTTTTATTATTTGTTGTTTTGATGTTTTATGTTTGCTAGTTGTTGATATTTTGTCATCTATTGTACAGACTTCTCCTGAAGAAGCGGTAATCCGCGAAACTGGTAGAGGTTACTCATATGACTCCTCCTCACAATCTCAGATACCCCATGGTTTTCTCCGTCTGTAACAATTATTCTGTATCTTAAGTGAGGTCGTTGGTCCTATTTCTGTTTTATATAAAAAAAACTGTATGTTTTTATGTATAATAAATACATTTTTTACTACATTGATTCATGTTATCAGTACAGAGAAACTCCATTGATACATTATTGTCTGGGTAATAGCTGATGTGAGTTTGCGGTACTAGCAGCCGTTACCTCCCTATTCCCAGTCCCCCTCTTTTTTCCTAACTAATTCTGGATGATGGTACTTTTTATTTTGATTTAATTAATTCAATCTGAGGCTATACTCAAAATTTCTATGCATCAAAGGTGTTACATCGGATAATTCGATCATGTGTACACAAGTCCATCGGACTAAAATCCGTATAAACACGCCTGCTCAGAACCAATGATAAACATCAGACAACAAAACAGAAGTTGCTCAAAGGGCAGAGCTGAAAAACCACGTGATTTGGTGAATGTTGGCTAAAAATGTTTTGCCGTGTGTATGCAAACCAAGTTCGTGGTCAACGGCCCTTTGAACAGAAATCCACAGAAAAGTCCAATGGAAGTCCGATGATGTGTATGAGGCTTTATAGAGCTTTAGTACAGCCAACAATATGCTAGACAATAAACCTAAATATAGGTTGTACCTAACAACCTACCCAGCCTAATGAATTATTACAAATATATAAAAGAAAATAACCAGCATTTCCATATGCAGTCACATTTAAATATAGCATTATAAAAAAATATGATTGCAAGTGCGATATATTTGTTCAGTTACGGCAGCCATTTTGATATCGTAAGGGAAGAAGTTGAGATCCATTTAACAAGCATTCTACGAGCAGCAAAGAGTGGCCTGGAAACCGCCATGTGTTTATGCTCTTCTAAAGGCCCGTACACATGATCAGATATTCCGACAACAATTGTCCAATGGACGTGTTTTTTCGGACAATCCGACCATCTGTATGCCCCATCGAACAATTGTTGTCGGAATTTCTGACAACAAATGTTTGCTGTGTATGCTCTCAAATTGTCCGACAAAACATGTGTTCCATCGGATTATCCAATCATTTGTACATAAATCCGTCGGACTAAAATCCAAAATACAAACACGCATGCTCCGAACCAATGCTTAACATCAGACAACAATAGCAGAAGTTTGCCCAAAAGGTGGCGGTAAAGAGCTTAAAAACCATGTGGTTTGGTGTAAGTTGGCTGAAAATGTTCTGCCGTGTGTATGCAGAACAAGTTCGCAGCCAACGCCCCTTCGGACAAAAATCCACAGATTTGTCCGATGGAAGTCCGATCGTGTGTAGGAGGCTTAAAGAAGATGAGTCAAAGTGTCCCAGAATCATCACTTAGTGAGGAACATGTCACAGCATTAACCTCCCTGGCGGTCTTCCCGTGTGTGGCACGGGGTGAGATTTTAAAGCTAAGATCGGTAACCCCGTGCCACACACGGACTTGCCTCGCTGGATGCAGAAAAAAGTTTACTTACCTTTTCTCTGCGATCCAGCGATGAATCCCCGCAGTACACGGCGGGCGGATGTCCGCCTGATGCTGTGTGTTCCGCCGATTCCCTTCCCTGCGAGCGTCGCGACGTAGGGGGGGGAACGGCGCCAAATTTAAAAAAGTAAACAAACACTATACATACAGTACACTGTAATCTTATAGATTACAGTACTGTATGTAAAAAATACACACCCCCCCTGTCCCTAGTGGTCTGCCCTGTACACTACATGTCATTTTATATAATAAAAACTGTTCTTTCTCCCTGCAAACTGTAGATTGCCCATAGCAACCAAAAGTGTCCCTTTATGGCAAAAATTGTTTTAGAGCAGCTAAAAAACAGCGATAATAAATCAGAATCACTTGCAGAATTTAGCGATAGCGATTTATGGGGAAATTCGTCATAAAAAAAAAAAAATAATGACAGCAAAAATTCTGCAACTGAGCAAATTTCAGTGATTTTGATTTGATTACATTATTGAATAATTTTTACTAAAATTATATTATTATTTGTTATAATTTTTTATAATTATTTATTATATTATAATTTTTAATAAGAAAAAAAAAAAAAATCATACCCAGGATGCCTATTAGACTCTTGTTTGGATAGATTTCAGTGAGTTATTCCTAAGAATTACAAGCCTACAGTATAAAACGCCAAATTCCCTTGCAAATAATGGTACCGCACCTAAAATCTGAAAGAATCATACCGCCAGGGAGGTTAAGAATATAAATTACCACAATATCCAGTATTGTTCAAGTTTAGGACAACGCCACAGTAAATGTATCAAGTCTCCATGAAGTTGACTGCACTTACTGTAACAAGAGTATTGACTTAACCTATGTTGTACAGAGAGTGTGGAGTATGATAAGCTCTATGTATTACAAATAAATGCGTAGGCTGATACCAGGAAGAAAGAGAAACAAGAAGAATTGTTTACAGACCAGTGCAAAGTGCAAAGTGCACTTAAAATTGCACTGAAAGTGCACTTGGAAGTTCAGATTTGAGGGGTAGATCTTAAATGAGGGGAAACTCTGCTGATTTTATCATCCAATCATGTGCTAGCTAAAATGTTTTTTTATTTTCCTTGCATGTCCCCCTCGGATCTACAGCGACTGCACTTCCAAGTGCACTTTCAAGTACACTTGCAGTGCACTTGTAGTGCAAAGTGGATTTTCTCTTAGTAAATAACCCCCTTAGAATATGCACAGGACTCCAGGGCATAAAGAGGACATAGTGTAGGGCTTGATCTACTGGAGAGTGGAGATAAACTGGAGAGTGCAAAATCTGGTTCAGCTCTGCATGGTAGCCAATCAGCTTCTAATTTCAGCTTCTTTGGTTAAGTTTTGACAAAAAACCTGGAAGCTCATTGGTTTCTATGTAGAGCTTTACCAGATTCTCTAAACTCCAGTTCTAGTAAATCAGCCACACAGTCCCTTGAACAGCCATCTGATCAGCTTATAAGAACATTTTGGACTATATTGCAGAAAAAAATTATGTGCATGCCAAAAAAAATATTTTTGTTTAATTTTGATTCGTTAGTCTAGTTATTTTGTTTACTTAAATTTGGTTGATTTGTTCAACTCATATTCGGAATTCTTATTCAGGATTTTTTTTTAATTGACAGATTTTTTTGTTTCAAAACAATCAAATCGATACATTTGCGAATCGGTTTGAAACAAAACATGTTCTATTCTTTTCAATTCGAATGCAGCAACGTGAACAAACAAAATGAAAATTTTTCATCAAATGATTACATTGGGGGTTATTTACGAAAGGCAAATCCCCTTTGCACTACAAGTGCAAACTACAAGTGCAAAGTGCACTTGAAATTGCACTGAAAGTACACTTGGAAGTGCAGTCGCTGTAAATCTGAGGGATAGATCTGAAATAAGTGGAAGCTCTGCTGATTTTATCATCCAATTATGTGCAAGCTAAAATTCAGTTTTTTATTTTCCTTGCATGTCCCCCTCGGATCTACAGTGACTGAACTTCCATGTGCACTTTTAAGTGCAATTGGCACTTGTAGTTTGCACTTGTAGTGCAAAGTGGATTTGCCTTTTGTAAATACCCCCCTTAGTGCTCTGAATAGAGACAAGTACACACTATAGAAGGATATGCTTTGTTTATATTTCATGTCTGACGTTTACAACTACATTAAAGTGGTTGTAAACCTTACAGACCACTTTATGCTATAATAAGGCTTACCTGTAATAAAGCTTACCTGTAAGCCTTATTACAGCCTTATTATTCCTATAATAAGGCTTACCTGTAGCTACCCAGGATATCTCCTAAACCTGCACAGAGTAATGTTTTAATGATGTGTCGGTTTAGAGTGCAAATTTGAACTTTTCAAACTATTCCAGCTGGCTGCCCAGAAATACAGATATACAGCTTTTTAAATCTGTTGCAGATACTTTGTTGAAGAAGACGCAGCCTGATTAGGGATTGATTATGCAGCTTGTTTGTTTGATAAATGTCCCCATCAATCGGTACAGACTCGGGGGCTGTCTGTCTTGGGTTTCTTGTAGCATCTGCAGGTAAGGGACCAGTTTGTAATTTCTCTTCCAGTCACTTAGAAGCAGGGGCGGACTGACAACTCATGGGGCCCCCGGGCAAAAGAAGATTATGGGGCCCCCAGGCTTACAGATGGCCACCATGCCAGGAGGCAGTGCAGAGGCAGGGTAGCTAAAATCTCGGGATTTTCACATCAAAAGCCTGTTGGTTTCGGACATATCAGGGACAGATGTAAAACAAACACAGATTTTTACATACTGTCCCTGATTTTACTGAGCCTGGCAACCCTGATGGGGCCCCCTAGTGGCATGGGGCCCTCGGGCAGTGCCCGAGTGCCTCAATGGTCAGTCCGCCCCTACTTGGAAGTAGTTTGTTTCTGGGAGTTTGTTGCTTCTGGTTTTAGCTAATGCTCAAATTTCAGTAGAATTTTGATGCAGAGGGCTGGCGTGGGTTTTAACAAACATTCACACCTTTCATAAAGCATTCATCTGTTCTACAAGCATATGCCTGTACAGGTTTATAGGCAAAAGCTTTACATTTTTAAAACAAAATGAAATGTCCACTTTAACCACTTAAGGACCTGCCATTTAACCACTTAACCACGTAAGGGCCTGGTCATAAAGCGGTATGATTCAGATTTTAGGTGCTTGTTCATTATTTGCAATTTGGCGTTTTATACTGTAGGCTTGTATTCTTGAATAACTCACCTATCCAAACAAGAGTCTAATAGGCATCCCAGGTAAACATTATTCAATAATGTAATATCACTGAAATTTGCTCAGTTGCAGAATTTTTGCTTATGACGAATTTTCGCTATCGCTAAATTCTGCAAGTGATTCTGATTTATTATCGCTGTTTTTTAGCTGCTCTAACACAATTTTTGCCATAAAGGGACACTTTTGGTTGCTATGGGCAATCTACAGTTTGCAGGGAGAAAGAACACATGCAGGGCACTAAGGACAGGGGGGTGTGTATTTTTTACATACAGTACTGTAATCTATAAGATTACAGTGTACCATTTTTGAATTTGGCGCCTTACGTCGCGACGCTCGCATCGGCGGTACACACAGCATCAGGCCATCCGGCCGCCGTGTACTGCGGAGATTAATCGCAGAGGGTAAGGCATCCAGCGAGGCAATTGGCACGGGGTTACCGATCTTAGCTTAAAAATCTCACCCCGTAAGGTTAATAACCAGGCCATTTTTAGCGATACGGCACTGTGCCGCTTTATCTGACAATTGCACGGTCGTGCGACGCTATGTCCAAACAAAATGGAAGTCTTTTTTTCCCACAAATAGAACTTTCTTTTGGTGGTATTTGATCACCTCTGCGCTATAAACAAAAAAATAGCGACAATTTTGAAAAAAAAAAACGATATTTTTTACTTTTTGCTATAATATATATCCCCGAAAAACAAAAAAAAAATGTCAACATTAGTTTATAAAAATATGTAATCTTCTACATATTTTTGGTAAAAAAGAATTAGCATTAAGTGTATATTGATTGGTTTGCGCAAAAGTTATTGTGTTTACAAAATAGGGGATAGATTTATGGCATTAATATATATTTTTTTTACTAGTAATGGCGACAATCTGCGATTTTTAGCGGGACTGCGCAATTGCAGTGGACAGATCGGACACTTTTGACAACTTTTTGGGGACCAGTGACATTTATACAGCTATCAGAGCGATGGCGGTAAGATGGCTCAGCGGGCTAATGCTCCGTTGCAGCAATCTGTGATCATCTGAACCCTCAGTGTCGCAGGTTCGATCCCGGCGACACTCAGCCTTCCATCCTTCCGAGGTCGGTAAAATGAGTACCACTGTGTTGGTAATAGTGACTAGTGTTAAGCGGAATACGCCGTATTCGATTTTGCGATATTGCGCGAATATATAGAAGAATATTCGCGAATATTCGCTAATATTCATGATATTTTATCCAAAAAAAATTTGCGAAATTTCGCTAATGCGAAAATGATTGCGAAATTATCATAAACGGAGATCATTTCCTGTATTACTAAACTAATATGCACTAAACACTAACTCTACACTAACTCTACTTAAAAGAAAGGAGAATAAGGGGGCAAAAGAAGGGCGGAGAAGATAATCGCGCAATATTCCTATTGCGCGATTATCTTCTCCGCCCTTCTTTTGCATCAGAGCCAATCAGAATAACTCGAATATCGGCAAAAGGAATATTGCGCGATATTCCTTTTGCGAATATTAGAGTTATTCTGATTGGCTCTGATGCAAAAGAAGGGCGGAGAAGATAATCGCGCAAATTCCTTTTGCCGAATATTCGAGTTATTCTATTGGCTCTGATCAAAAGAAGGGGCATCAGCCAATCAGAATAACTTGAATATTCGGCAAAAGGAATATTGCGCTATTATCTTCTCCGCCCTTCTTTTGCATCAGAGCTAATCAGAATAACTTGAATATGCGGCAAAAGGAATATCGCGCAATATTCCTTTTGCCGAATATTCGAGTTATTCTGATTGGCTCTGATGCAAAAGAAGGGCGGAGAAGATAATCGCGCAATATTCCGTTTGTCGAATATTCGAGTTATTCTGATTGGCTCTGATGCAAAAGAAGGGCCGAGTAGCTGATGCGATTCTTTTATGTTGCGAAAATTCGCAATGCGAATTTTCGGCAACATAAAAGAATCGCATCAGCTACTTGGCCCAGGGTCTCTCTCTAATCATACCAGCAATGCTTTTAGACGTCGATGGAGATCACTAGGATGTGATCTGTTTTAAAAATAAATTTGAAAAAATATGAATATTCGCCATAGCGAATATTTGCCGCAATATTCGAGTTATTCGCGAATACTCGAATATGCAATATTCGTAGCGAATATTCGCAATGCGAATATTCGTGAGCAACACTAATAGTGACTAAGGGGGTTATTTACGAAAGGCAAATTCACTTTGCACTACAAGTGCAAACTACAAGTGCAAAGTGCACTTGGAAGTGCAGTCACTGTAGATCCAAAGGGGACATGCAAGGAAAATAAAAAACAGCATATTAGCTTGCACATGATTGGATGATAAAATCAGAAGAGTGTTCCGTCAGTTCAGATCTTACCCTCAGATTTACAGCAACTGCACTTCCAAATGCACTTTCAGTGCAATTTCAAGTGCACTTTGCAGTTGTAGTTTGCACTTGTAGTGCAAAGTGGATTTGCTTTTTGTAAATAACCCCCTATGTTACTATATAAGCGCCTCGAGACCCGATGAGCTACAGCTTCGGCTGTGGCTTGGGAAGCTTGCCTGGCAAGTTAGGGTAAGACAGCGCTATATAAGACTTGCATTATTATTATTATTATTAGAGCTAAAAATAGCCACTTATTACTGTATAAATGTCACTGGCAGGGATAGGGGTTAACACTAGGGAGCAATTAGGGGGTTAAGTGTTCCCTAGGAAGGTGTTTCTAACTCTGGGGTCAGTGTACTGACTAGAGGAGGAGAGAGATTGCTGTTCATGATCACTAGGAACAGCAGATCTCTCTCTACTCCCCTGTCAGAACGGGGATCTGTCTGTTTACATTGACAGATCCCCGTTCTGTCTCTCTAAAGAGCGATCGCGGGTGGCCTGTGAATACGCATCGCGCTGGCGTGTGCCCCCTATCACTCTTAAAGCGGCCGACGTACACCTACGCTGATTCGTGCAGTCGTGCTAACCTGCCGCCGTATAATGACGGCGGCTGGTCAGGAAGCGGTTAAAGGGTGATTATACGAAAATCGAAGGGTAACTAAAAAATATGGGGAAGTAAAATATAACTTCTGCCAAGCAAAACCTTTGCTAGAAAATAAATCCTGAAAATTAATGCTAAGAGAAACTCTTTTGTACTGTGTAAGACATTTTTTGACCTTTGCATAAATTACTTGCTTTGAAATAAAGATTATGTCAAGCCAAGTAATAGAGTTTTAATGAGATCACCATTTTAGGAAGAAAAAAAAAGGCAATACAGTGTTTATATTTGAGTGGCATTTCAATCTCCCTAAGGCAATATTCAGGTTACCTTCACCAATTTCTGATACGACCTATCCAGGAGAAGCAATGCATTATGCAATTACCTAGGGGCTTAATGCATAGATGGACAGTGAGTACATGCAATCATATTTTTAAATTAATTTTTTGTTGTATGACTTGTAGATAAAGAATGCCTTCTAGTAACTTTAAATGGCTGCACTATAAATATGATTCATGTTATATTATTATTTGCACAGCATTTATGCCATGCTATCAGAAAACATGGCAAGGACCTCATTTATCAAATAACCTGACCTTCCAGTAGTCTGTGTGGCAAATATGATTCTTCATTGAAACATACAGTAAATGGAAAAAGTATCTCATTGGTAGGAAAACTATAGTTCTGGTTACTTGTATATACTTGTATATACTTTGCATTGTTAAGCACTTTCTGCCCGTATTACATCATATGACATCCTCAAGTCAAAGTGCTTATACCAGGATGTAACAGGAGGGCCCGTGGAATCCAGAAGCTCTTACAAAGTTTGAGCCAGGAAATAATGGACATATTTTGTATTGCTTTAACATGGGTCTGTAATTCACAATATATTCTAGGACAGTGATGGCTAACCTTGGCACCGCAGATGTTTTGGAACTACATTTCCCATGATGCTCATGCACTCTGGAGTGTAGTTGAGCATCATGGGAAATGTAGTTCCAAAACATCTGGAGTGCCGAGGTTCGCCATCACTGTTCTAGGAGATCTGGAAGAACTATTTACAGGTTGTTGATTCTGAACTCAACAAGTTAATTGAAAGAGTGACTCATTCAATGTGGAAACACAGACTGTTAGGTGTTAATGTTGTTTGCTACTGTGATGTAAATGAATCTAGGATGGCTCCTAAGACCTTTTCATTGTGTTGTGCTAATTGACACTGTATTGTGTGAAGGGCTATTGATGATAAATGTGTATTGCAAGTTAACAGACAGTCTAAAGGTCAGATGTCTGACTTATCAGCTGTAGTTAATTAGCTCATGTAAATTATGTCTACTAAAAGAATGTGTATTGTATAGCAGGTGAGAGGAGCCCGGATGTCTACCTTGAAAAGGTCATATCTCTGAGTCACCTTGTCTGGGTAAATGATTAGTTAATTAGCTCATGTTAATTTATGTTTTGGTTACTTCCTCTTACTGTATATAAGAGCCTGATTTTCTCTTTAAAGGTCTATTCGCTTTGAACCTCAAACAGAGCGGTGTCTTATTATTGGGGTTCGTTTGCCTGACTATGGAGTGTCAATAGCTGTCTTGTTTTTGGAATGGAATATCTTAAACGGATTTAACCCCTGTCCCATTTGGGGTTCCGTTACATAGGGTGATGCCTTCACCTGCACCGGTATGAAAATTTTCAGCCACAAATTCCCTCCTTACCAGAAGTGATTTGAGTAGCTGAACTGCCACTCAATCACAAATGCAGACGGCAGAAGGGGGTTACCCCCAACCACTGCCGCCTTTCCCGGGCTCTTCATTTGTTGTAAAATCAATAAAGTTGATTTAAAAATAAAGAACGTATTTTTTACTTGTAGGAGATACATGTCAGAATTGGCCTGGGTGGGAACTGGTTAAACAGTAATAACATTTAAAGCAGGGAATGAAGGTTTGCCTATCCTATACTGTATTCCAGTACTTCTGGGCACCATGGCTCCCAGCTCATTGCAATATTGTGAATGTTCACAGCGTCTCCCTGCAGGGATGTAGTCCCAACGGAGGGGACGAGCACGCTGACTAACCCCCAGCCAGAACAGCTTGGATGATGTGGGCAAGCTTACTGAGGAGGAACAGGAAGTGAGAAATTCAGACAAAGGAAAAAAACATTTAGATGGGAAGTTGAAGGAAAAGGTAAGTGAACCAACAATGCACTAGCTTAAAGGAACCTATTTAGAAAATAAAAAATGAACCTTTACAACCCCTTTAAGGTGGTAGTAAACCCTTCTGTGCCATGAATATTTCTCAAAAGTGCTCCATTTAGGAGATATTCCAGCGAGCGGCAGCCAGTGATGTCACCAGTGAACACCAGTGGTGACCCGTGAACACGTCCCAGTCGTGACGAAACGTAGGGAGGCGGCGTTCTGACGTCACCGCGCATTGGCGTTCCTACCCGGAAGATACGGGTGGTGTGTCTACGAGCCGGTCGGCTATTTTATTGTTATGGATGTTTCTTTATACAAATTGATGTAAGTGCATACCTTTTTATCTGCATTAAAAGGTTTTACACTATGCAAGTTTCTTCTGTCTTTATCTATACACCCCAACGGCCTGTCGAATGTGGGGGAGATGGTCTATAATTCAGGATATATGACGCTGGAACTTTCCTAGGATTCTTGCATTTCAAGGCTTACATTTGTAATATATCTGGTAAGAGGCTTTATGTGATCGTGGTGGAAGCTTTCCTCTGAGCACCTTTTCTGGATTGAATTTATGATCTTATCACCTGAGGGATCTCCTACTATATACGTCTGGGATTTCCAGTGTACTATTTGTTTGGGACTAATTGACAATTTTTATCACTCTTTACTGTAGTTTCAATCTCATATATATATTCATTTTGTGTGGGGAAACGCATTCTCGCTCATGAGATTTGGATGTATCATGTCTTGATATTAATTGTATATGTTTGTTAGCGGGATCTTATTGTTTTCCATAGTGATGTCACCAGAGCATGCGCTCTGAAAGAACGGCATACCCGTGCCATTCCTTCAGAGGTCTGTGCCATGCCCGGGGCTCCTGTACACATGGAGTGACGTCATTGTGGCTCTGGCCAATCAGACGTCCAGAGCCCGCGAACCAGGAAAGAAAACTGGGTGAAGATGGAACCCCTGTCAGCGGCGATAGGGCGCCACTGGAGGGATCTGTTCTAAAGGTAAGTTTAATATAATGTGCTAATATGTAGTGCATGCAAGTACATTATGGCTTAAAGGGGTTGTAAAGGTACATTTTTTTTCCTAAATAGCTTCCTTTACCTTAGTGCAGTCCTCCTTCACTTACCTCATCCTACTATTTTGCTTTTAAATGTTCTTATTTCTTCTGAGAAATCCTCACTTCCTGATCTTCTGTCTGTAACTCCACACAGTAATGCAAGGCTTTCTCCCTGGTGTGGAGTGTCGTGCTCGCCCCCTCCCTTGGACTACAGGAAAGTCAGCATGCGCTCTATGTTGCAGATAGAGAAAGGATCTCTGTGTTAGTGGGCGTCCTGACTCTCCTGTAGTCCAAGGGAGGGGGCGAGCATGACACTCCACACCAGGGGGAAAGCCTTGCATTACTGTGTGGAGTTACAGACAGAAAAACAGGAAGTGAGGATTTCTCAGAAGAAATAAGGACATTTAAAAGCAAAATCGAAGGATGAGGTAAGTGAAGGAGGACAGCACTAAGGTAAAGGAAGCTATTTAGGAAACAAAATTGTACCTTTACAACACCTTTAAGCCTGCAGAGGGGAACTTTTTTTTTATTAACTTTACTACCGCTTTAAATCTCCTGCAAACATACACACCTCACTTCACCACAAAACACACAACACTATAACCTGTCCTCTGCAACTTCCTCCCATCTCTGCTTTGCACAGTATATCCCATGTTCTCCTGAGGAAGTGATCTAGTTGCACGCTTGCTCAAAGTTATTGTCATCTAGACGGCATTTGCATGTAGGGAAGTAGCACAGGTTGCAACCACAACATCTGCTACTCCATTTCTTACACCACTTCCATATTCCCTACAAAATCATAGAGATGTTCAAGTTGGTCACCTCCGATTGATATGAGCTTGAAGAAGGCTCAAGCTGTAATACCAGTTTTCACCAATAGTAGTGCTGCAGATAAAAAAGTAAAAAGCTGAAATAGAATTGAAGTGTCATCCACTAATACCATTAATGGGATCTCTGTTTTTCTGTGCGGGAATAAGGAGTGTATAGCACACAGAGTGCAGGGATAAGGAGTGTATAGCACATAGAGTGCATGGATAAGGAGTGTATAGCACACAAAGTGCAGAGATAAGGAGTGTAAAGCGCACAGAGTGCAGGGATAAGGAGTGTATAGCACACAGAGTGCGGGGATAAGGAGTGTAAAGCATACAGAGTGCAGGGATAAGTAGTGTATAGCACACAGAGTGCAGGGATAAGGAGTGTATCTCTTTTGCTAAAATATCCTCAGCAGTTATCCTCTCCTCCCCAAAATTGCCTCTAGCACAAATCCTCCAACCCCCAGCACAAATTCTCTCCTCCAATCCCCCTGCCCAGCGCAAATTCTTTTCCCTTAGCACAAATTCTCTCCAAATTTCCTTAGTATAAATAACCCACCCTAAATTCCACCTCATAGCTCCAAATTCCAACAGCACTATTCTTTCCCTCAAAACCCCCGTCCCAGCAAGCATCCCCCCAAATGCCCCTTCTTAGCACAACTCCTTCCACACCCACCTAGTACAAAGCATCATCCCTTCAAATTCCTCCTCTTAGCACAAATCCCCCAACTTCTCCCTCTTCATGCATAAATTCTACCCCCCCCCCCCCCCCATAATCCCACTCTTAGCACACTCACCCTCGCCCCCAACCACAACACAAACAGCAAAAATCCCCCCCCCCAATCCCCCCTCCCAAGTTCAAATTCTTTTGAGCTAGCACAAATCTTGTTCTCCCTTAAATTTCCCCAGTACTAATCATACCCCAAATTCCTCCTCCCAGCACAACCCCCACACTAATCCCTCCCACCATAGATTTGCCCCCTCATTTCCCCTTCCAGCACAAATCAATCCCTCCAATTAGCACATTATCATACTCCTCCTCCTAGAACAAACGCAACAAAGAGAGAGAAAATGAGGGGAGAAAGAGAGATGACTAAAGGGAAGAGAGAGAGAGACAGTGAGGGGAGAAAGACAGAGGGGCAGAGGAAAGAGAGAGAGGGGAGAAAGAATAAAAGGGGGACAGAGGGGGAGAGAGAGATACAATGAGGGGGAGAAAGAGAGAGGGGGAGAGACAGTGAGGGGAAGAAGAGAGAGGGGCAGAGGGGAAAGAGAGAGGGGGGACAGAGGGGGGAGAGGGAGAGATACAGTGAGGAGAGAAAGAGAGAGGGGGAACAGAGGGGGAGAGAGACTGTGAGGGAAGAAAGAGACAGGGACAGAGGGGGGAGAAAGAGAGAGGAGGAACAGAGGGTTAGAGAGACAGTGAGGGGAGAAAAAGAGATTCCACCTCCTTAGCATAAATCCTCTCCCATCAATCCCCCTTCTAGCACTAATAATCTACCACCCCTGTCCCCACCCCAAATCCCCTCTTATAAGCACAATATATCCTCCCTAGGACAAATCTTCTTATATTAAATACCCCACAGTAGAAATAATCTCCTCCCCCCCAAATCCCCCCAGCACAAATCCTCCCCCCCCCCAGCACAAACCTTCTCCCCTAATCACCCCGCTCCCAAGTAGGGTTAAGCCAAACACCCCCGCGTTCGGTTCGCACCAGAACCTTCTAACGGACCGAACGTTCACGCGAACATTTAAAACCCCATTGACGTCTATGGGACTCGAACCGTATTCAAATTCAAAAGTGCTCATTTTAAAGCCTAATATGCAAGTTATTGTCGGAAAAAGGGTTTGAGAACCCGAGTCTTGCCCCAGGGAACATGTATCAATGGGAAAAAAGTTTTAAAAACGGTCGTTTTTTCTGGAGCAGTGATTTTAACCCCTTAACGCCCGCCGCACGACTATGTACGTCCACAGAATGGCACGTACAGGCAGATGGGCGTACATGTAGCGGGTCGGGGGTTCGATCGGGACCCCCTCCGCTGCGTGCGGCGGGCGGCTTACCTTGAGGAGCGATCCGACTCGAGGGGGCGGCTGTTCGTTTCTGTCCGCCCCCTCGTGATCACTCCCAGCCAAACCCGTGCGCCACCGCCGTGTAACTTCCTCTGCCTGTAAAATGTAAACACAGGCAGAGGAAGTGATGCAGCTCTCATCTCGGCGGTATTTTCAAACCGCCAAGATGAGAGAAGAGTCACAGTAAGTCTGCACCAACACTACACTGACACCAGTACACATAGGCACATTTAACCCCTTGCGATTACCCCCCCTCCCCCCTGTCACACTGTCACTGAATGCAGTGATCATATATGTACTGATCACTGCATTTAGTGACTAAAATTTTGTTTATTCAATTTTTCTTATAACACAAAGTAAAAAATATTGTTTTTTTTTTTTTTAAATTACGCTCTTTTTTTGTTTATAGCGCAAAAAATAAAAATCGCAGAGGCAATCAAATACCATCAAAAGAAAGCTCTATTTGTGGGAAGAAAAGGACGCAAATTTTGTTTGGGAGCCACGTCGCACGACTGCGCAATTGTCTGTTAAAGCGATGCAGTGCCGAATTGTAAAAACGCCTCTGGGCATTTAGCAGCATATTGGTTCGGGGCTTAAGTGGTTAATGATGCAGCATCATTAAAATCACTGCTCCAGAAAAAAAAAAAAATTTTTTTTAAAAATGACCCGGGTTCTCAAAGACGTTTTCACAGGCATACTATAGACACCCAGCAGGTACAATATTCAAAGTCATTTTTCATTTTTTTATTTTTTTTATTTAAGCATCATGATGCTTAAAAAAATAAAAAAAAAATCTTTAAATATTGTACCTGCTGGGTGTCTATAGTATGCCTGTGTAGCTTTATGGTGCACACTGCAGAGGACAGAGGCAATACACCACGTGAGAATACTGCAGCTAGCACAATCACCTGCCTGCCAGTAAATTAGGAAGAACTGATCTAGCTAAACTATACAGTGTATAAATATATGTACAACTCCTGGGATGTATATATATCCTCTACACACTGTAAATTTAACTGACTAGCCTGCCTGCTCTATCTACCTAGAAAAAAAGACACTCTCTCTCTCTCTCTGTGACTGATATTTAACCACCACCGCAACACACTACACGAGACCGCCCTGCAGGCGGCCTTTTATAGTGTCGGGAGTGTACTAAAGCCCTGAGCCCTGGCTTTGGCCAATTACGACTCCCTGAACTGACGGCGCTGTAATTGGCCAAGCATGCGGGTCATAGTGCAAGCTTGGCCAATCATCAGCGCGCAATGCCGCCGTGAATTATGGGCCGTGGCGCGTCACTCGAATTTGGTGTGAACGACCCGTTTTGTTTGTATTTCGACGAACGATCGAACATACGATGTTCGAGTCGAACATATGTTCCACTCGAAAACGAAGCTCATCCCTACTCCCAAGTTTAAATTAGTTTACTCCAGCAAAAAAACTGCCCTTCTCTTAAATCCCCACAGCACTAATTATCCCTCCCAAATCCTCCTGCACAGCACAAATCACCCCTCAATCCCCCCTTTTATCACAAATCTTCCTCCTCATTTCCCCCTCCAAGCACAAATTAATTGCACCTATTATCAAGAACCCACCCTCAATCTCCCCTCCCTGCACAAATCATCCTCTTTCTCCTAGCACAAACTCCTTCAAATGTCCCCTCCTAGCACAAACTCCTCCAAATGTTCCCTCCTAGCACAAGAGGGGAGAGACAGTAAGGGAAGAAAGAAGGAGAGAGAGAGAGGGACAGTTAGGGGAGAAAGAGAATGGGGCAGAGGGGAAAGAAAGAGGGTGAGGGGAGACAAAGAGATGGCTAGAGGGGAGAGAGAGGGAAACAGGGAGGGGAGAAAAAGAGGGGCAGAGGGGAGAGAGAGAGTGTAAGGGGAGAAATAGAGATGGGTAGAGGGGAGAGGGAGACAGTGAGGAGAGAAATATAGATGGGTAAGAAGGGAGAGGGAGAGAGACAGTGAGGGGAGAAAGAGAGAGAGGCAGAGAAAGATATACAGTGAGGGCAAAAAGAGAGAGGGGGAGAAAGAGTGAGGTGTGAAAGAGAGAGGGGGAACAGAGGGGAGAGAGACAGTGATGGGGAGCAAGAGAGAAGGGCAGAGGAGAGAGATAGAGAGGGGGAAAGAGAGAGGGGGGACAGAGGGGGAGAGAGACGGTGAGGGGAAAAAGAGAGAGGGACAGTTAGGGGAGAAAGAGAATGGGGCAGAGGGGAAAGAAAGAGGGTGAGGGGAGACAAAGAGATGGCTAGAGGGGAGAGAGAGGGAAACAGGGAGGGGAGAAAAAGAGGGGCAGAGGGGAGAGAGAGATACAATGAGGGGAAAAAGAGAGAGGGGGAGAGAGAGATACAATGAGGGGAGAAAGAGAGAGGGGGAGAGACAGTGAGGGGGGAAAGAGAGAGGGGCAGAGAGGGAAAAGAGAGAGAAAGACAATGAGGGTGAAAGAGAGAGAGGGGGAGAGGTAGAGATACCGTGAGGGGAGAAAGAGGGAGGAGGAATAGAGGGGTTGAGAGACAGTGAGGGGAGAAATAGAGAGGGGCAGAGGGGGAGAAAGAGAGGGGGGTAGAGGGGGAGAGAGAGAGAGAGAGACAGTGAAGAGAGAGAGAGTGGGGGGGTAGAGGGGGAGAGAGAGAGAGAATGAAAGAGAAGGGGGACAGAAGTAAAGAGAGAAATACAGTAAAGGAAGAAAGAGAGGGGGGAACAGATGGGAGAAAGAGAAGGGGCAGAGGAAGAGAGGGGGCAGAGGGGAAGAGAAAGGAGGGGGCAGAGGGAGAGAGAGACAGTGAGGGGAGAAAGGGGGCAGAGAGAAAAGAGGAACAGAGAGAAAGAGATGGCAGGGTGGCATAGAGAGAGAGAGTACATACATAAACATACATAAAGAGAGAGAGAGGGAGCGGGGAAGAGAGAGAGTGAGGGGAGAATGAGAGAAGGGTGGCAGAGTGGGGGAGGAGAGATACAGTGAGGGGAGAGAGACAGTAAGGGGAGAAAGAGATAGGGGGCAGAGGAGGGAAAGAGAGAATGGGGACAGGGGAGATAGAGAGATACAGTAAAGGGAGAAAGAGAGAGGGGGGACAAAGGGGAAAGAGAGAGGGGGGAAAAGAGAGGGGAACAGAGGGGAGAGAGACAGTGAGGGGAGAAAGAGAAAAGGGGGGCAGAGGGGGAGAGAGGGGGAAATAGAACGGAACAGAGGGAAGAGAAAGGGGGACAAAGGGGAGAGAGAGAAGGGGCAGAGGGGCAGAGAGCGGAAAGAGGAAGAGAGACAGTGAGGAAAAAAGAGAGGAGGGACAGAGGGGAAAGAGAACGGAGGGGGCAGAGGGGGAGAGAGAAAGTGAGGGGAGAAAGAGACAGGGGCAGAGAGAACGGGGTTACAGAAAGAGATGGCAGAGAGAGAGAGAGACAAACATTAAGAGAGAGAGAGAGAGAGAGGGGGGGGGGAAAGAGATGGCAGGTTGGCAGAGAGACACACAGAAAAAGAGAGAGGAGAGGGGAAGAGAGACAGTGAGGGGGAAAGAGAGGGGGGCAGAGAGAACGGATGCGGCACGGGGAGACAGTGAGAGGAGAAAGAGACAGGGGGTCAGAGAGAAAGGGGAAACAGAAAGAGATTGCAGAGCGAGAGAGAGAGAAAAATTAAGAGAGAGAGAGAGGGGGGCAGCGGGGAATAGAGAGAAAGAGATGGCAGGGTGGCAGAGAGAGACACACAGAAAGAGAGGGGCAGAGGGGGAGAGAGAGAAAGAGATGGCAGGGTGGCAGAGAGAGACACACAGAAAGAGAGAGAGAGAGAGGGGCAGAGGGGGGAGAAAGAGAAAGAGATGGCAGGGTGGCAGAGAGAGACACACAGAAAGAGAGAGAGAGAGAGAGGGGCAGAGGGGGGAGAAAGAGATGGCATGATGGCAGAGAGAGACACACAGAAAGAGAGAGAGAGGAGCAGAGGGGGGAGAGAGAGAAAGAAATGGCGGGGTGGCAGAGAGAGACACACAGAAAGAGAGAGAGAGGGGCAGAGAGGAAGCGAGAGAAAGAGATGGCAGAGAGAGAGACAAACAAACATTGAGAGAGAGAGGGGCGGAGGGGGGGGAGAGAGAAAAAGAGATGGCAGGGTGGCAGAGAGAGACACACAGAAATAAAACAGGGGCAGAAGGGGAGAGAGAGAAAAAGATGGCAGGGTGGCAGAGAGAGACACACAGAAAGAGAGAGAGAGGGGCAGAGAGGGAGCGAGAGAAAGAGATGGCTGGGTGGCAGAGAGAGACGCACAGAAAGAGAGAGAGAGGGGCAGAGAGGGAGCGAGAGAAAGAGATGGCAGGGTGGCAGAGAGAGACGCACAGAAAGAGAGAGAGAGGGGCAGAGAGGGAGCGAGAGAAAGAGATGGCAGGGTGGCAGAGAGAGACGCACAGAAAGAGAGAGAGGGGCAGATGGGGAGAGAAAGAGATGGCAGGGTGGCAGAGAGAGACGCACAGAAAGAGAGAGAGAGGGGCAGAGAGGGAGCGAGAGAAAGAGATGGCAGGGTGGCAGAGAGAGACACACAGAAAGAGAGAGAGAGGGGCAGAGAGGGAGCGAGAGAAAGAGATGGCTGGGTGGCAGAGAGAGACGCACAGAAAGAGAGAGAGAGGGGCAGAGAGGGAGCGAGAGAAAGAGATGGCAGGGTGGCAGAGAGAGACGCACAGAAAGAGAGAGAGAGGGGCAGAGAGGGAGCGAGAGAAAGAGATGGCAGGGTGGCAGAGAGAGACGCAGAAAGAGAGAGAGGGGCAGAGAAAGAGATGGAGGGTGGAGAGAGAGACGCACAGAAAGAGAGAGAGAGGGGCAGAGAGGGAGCGAGAGAAAGAGATGGCAGGGTGGCAGAGAGAGACGCACAGAAAGAGAGAGAGAGAGAGGGGCAGATGGGGAGAGAGAGAAAGAGATGGCTGGGTGGCGCACAGAAAGAGAAGAGAGAGAGAGGGGCGAGAGAAAGAGAGAGGGTGGCAGAGAGAGACGCACAGAAAGAGAGAGAGAGAGGGGCAGAGAGGGAGCGAGAGAAAGAGATGGCAGGGTGGCAGAGAGAGACAGAAAGAGAGAGAGAGGGGCAGAGAGGGACAGAAAGAGAGAGAGAGGGGCAGAGAGGGAGGGGCAGATGGGGAGAGAAAGAGATGGCAGGGTGGCAGAGAGAGACGCACAGAAAGAGAGAGAGAGGGGCAGAGAGGGAGCGAGAGAAAGAGAGAGGGTGGAGAGGGCACAGAAAGAGAGAGAGAGAGAGGGGCAGATGGGGAGAGAGAGAAAGAGATGGCTGGGTGGCAGAGAGAGACACACAGAAAGAGAGAGAGAGGGGCAGAGAGGGGCAGAGAGAGAGACAGAGAGAGACACAGAAAGAGAGAGAGAGGGGCAGAGAGGGAGCGAGAGAAAGAGATGGCAGGGTGGCAGAGAGAGACAGAAAGAGAGAGAGAGGGGCAGAGAGGGACGAGAGAAAGAGAGAGGGTGGAGAGGGGCAGAAAGAGAGAGAGGGGCAGATGGGGAGAGAAAGAGATGGCAGAGAGAGACGCACAGAAAGAGAGAGAGAGGGGCAGAGAGGGGCGAGAGAAAGAGAGGGTGGCAGAGAGAGACGCACAGAAAGAGAGAGAGAGGGGCAGAGAGGGAGCGAGAGAAAGAGATGGCAGGGTGGCAGAGAGAGACGCACAGAAAGAGAGAGAGAGAGAGAGACGAGAGAAAGAGATGGCAGGGTGGCAGAGAGAGAGAGAGAGAGAGAGGGGCAGATGGGGAGAGAAAGAGATGGCAGGGTGGCAGAGAGAGACGCACAGAAAGAGAGAGAGAGGGGGAGAGGGAGAGAGAAAAGAGATGGCAGAGAGAGACGCACAGAAAGAGAGAGAGAGAGAGGGGCAGATGGGGAGAGAGAGAAAGAGATGGCTGGGTGGCAGAGAGAGACACACAGAAAGAGAGAGAGAGGGGCAGAGAGGGAGCGAGAGAAAGAGATGGCAGGGTGGCAGAGAGAGACGCACAGAAAGAGAGAGAGAGAGGGGCAGAGAGGGAGCGAGAGAAAGAGATGGCAGGGTGGCAGAGAGAGACGCACAGAAAGAGAGAGAGAGAGAGAGGGGCAGAGAGGGAGCGAGAGAAAGAGATGGCAGGGTGGCAGAGAGAGACGCACAGAAAGAGAGAGAGAGAGAGAGGGGCAGAGAGGGAGCGAGAGAAAGAGATGGCAGGGTGGCAGAGAGAGGCAGAAAGAGAGAGAGAGAGAGAGAGAGAGACGAGAGAAAGAGATGGCAGGGTGGCAGAGAAGAGAGAGAGAGAGAGAGAGGGGCAGAGAGGGAGCGAGAGAAAGAGATGGCAGGGTGGCAGAGAGAGACGCACAGAAAGAGAGAGAGAGAGAGAGGGGCAGAGAGGGAGAGAGAAAGAGAGAGGGTGGAGAGGGGCAGAGAGGGAGCGAGGGAGAAAGAGATGGCTGGGTGGCAGAGAGAGACGAAAGAAAGAGATGGCTGGGTGGCAGAGAGAGACGCACAGAAAGAGAGGGGCCAACAAAGTGGGGGGTGGAGGTGGGGAATAGAGAGAGAAAGTAAGAATGAGGAAAGATAAAGAACAGAAGACAGATAGAGGGGGAGATTTCTTGAACAATGAAGAGAAAATGGCTAGCACACACCATATAAATACTATTCCATATACAGGACATCTCTTCGGAAGTATAGACTTTAGTTTGTATCTTTATGTAACAATATGAGGTGAGGAGAGGCGCTCTCTAGCAGTGTGAGTGAGTGATATGTCGGGGGTACGATCTTACAGTGTATGAGGAGGAGGAGGAGGACTGTGTGAATAGAAGTAGGATCCTCCCCCTTCCGGGTGTCCGGGCTCCCCATACATCAGGCTCACATCACCCAGCAGCGCTCACTGGTGGTAAATAGAGCCGGAGAGCGGCATGAGATGAGAGCCCCGAGGGGACTCTCTGAGGATAAGATGATATTATCTACACACTGATACAATGGAGTCCTCCTCACACACTGCACAGGAGGGAGATGAGGAAGATGAGAGGGAAAACTTCTCCATACAAATGTAAAGCGATGTACTGGACTTCATGAATGGGGGGGAGGGGGAGGTGTCCATTCTGTATACATAGTAATATCTTGTAAGGGGATCACCCTACAATCTTCACACATGGAATCACATTTTATACACACCTCTGTGATTGAAAATAGAATTAAAGATAGTAAACAAATAAATAAAAAAATACATATACTGTATATATATATTTATGTATTTTATCTATTTTTTGTTGATGAGTTTGCATGTGATTGGACAAGGTTTGGTTATATGTAAACATATAGCAAAGTTGCCCACACACCTTCCAACCTTTTTCTAGGAAGTAATAAATCTTAATGTTGAACTTTAACAAAAAATAAATAAAAAATGTACCGTTCCGTATACAATTTCAGCAATGCTGCGATGAATAAACTCCCATATATTGGTCACCTGGGCCGGCCAATGGGACACAGCGGTACTGATAATAATCAGTTTTACGACGTCCACACACGTGATCATTCAAACAATCATTCAATGTGATTAAACTGAATCAAAAACCAAAAGCGCCTCCATTCAAAAGATTTAATGAGCAGTCAGTTAAATTTGATCGGCTGTGACAGGATTTTGTTGATCACTTTAGATTGATCGAACACATATCTAGTTGTAAAGCCGATCGATTAAAGGATCAATTTACTGGATCATTTACTTTTACAAACTGATATATTTTTCAATCGACATTTTTAGATTATTCTTTTTTTTTTTGTAATTTTTTTAATGTACAACACCTCTGGCTATCCATTGCATGGTCGCAGTTGCACAATGCGTTTTTTGGGCGTTTCAAGGGTGGAAAAACATGCAACATTCTGGGTTGTAAACCCTCAAGTTTTTTCTCCTATATCCATTCTATGCATTAAGATGAAAAACCTCCTGTGATGCAGCAGCCCCCCGAGAGCCCCCCTTTTACTTACATGAACCCTGGTCTTTTTAGCGACGGGGACGAGCCCAGCAGCTCCATCCAGTGTCTCAGGTCCTGATTGGATAGATTGATAGCAGCGCAGCCATTGGCTCCCGCTGCTGTCAATCAAATCCAATGACGTGGGAATCGGGGCCGAGTCCTGCAGTCTATGTCAATAGACACAGCAACAGAAGCGCACCCGCACTATTGCCCCTCGAGGGAGAGCGGCTCTCCAATGAGGCACTCAAGAAGAGGATGAGCCAGGAGCGCCGCTGAGGGACCCCAGAAGAGGAGGATAGGGCCACTCTGTGCAAAACCAACTGCACAGAGGAGGTAAGTATTATATGTTTGTTTAAAAAAAAAAAATGAGCCTTTAGATATCCTTTAAAAGGTAAAAAAAATGTTGTGCCCCCCTCTCCCCAAGCCCCTTCCAAACACTTAACTGAGCCCAATCTCAATCCAGCATTATGCCCAAGATCAGCAGCTCCCTCCCTCCCTCCCCACAGGACAGAGAGGCAGAAAGCACTGGTTCCTGCTGTCCTTCTGTCAATCAAATTCTGTGACAAAGGGGAGGAGCCAAGTCACGCTGTGTGTGTCTTTGGACACAGGCAGCACGGTTCAATATTACAAGGTTCACTTTTTTTTTTTTTTAAATAACAAACATTTTATACTTACCTCCTCTGGGTTTTGCACAGGGTGGCTCCGACCCTTGTCTTCTAGGGTGTCCCGATGGCGCTCCTGGCTCCTCCTCTTCTCAAGTACCCCCACGCGGAGACGCTTTCCATGGGGGTGCGGCTGCGCTTCATTGACACAGACAGCAGGACTCAACAACGCCCCCAGCTCCCATGTCACTGGATTTGATTGATAGCAGCGGGAGCTAATGGCTCCCGCTGCTATCAATCTATCCAATCAGGACCCTAGAAAGCGGATGAATTTGCTCTGCTCATCCCTGTCGCTGGAACAATCAGGTTCAGGTAAGTAAAAGGGGGGCTGGAGCTTTTTCACCTTAATGCATTCTATGCCTTGAGGGTTTACAACCCCTTTAAGCCTGAACGAGTGTCCAATTATGGTGGCTTAAAAGGAGTGCTGGTGGGGGATCCCAGAAGAAGAGGATCTGGGCTGTTCTGTGCAAAACCATTGTACAGAACAGGAACAGATCATGTTCATAAAAATAAAAAAAAAGTTTGGAATCCCTTTAAAACGTGAGAAATAAGATGAGTATTTGCAGGCATGAGAAGTATGTCACGAAGTCACACAGCTTGCTAAGCCTGGAAATCTATATGATTGTAAGCTTCCCTATTCTTATTGATTTTTACTCTAATGGTGGCCATACATGCTTCAGAGAATAATTGATTTCTTTTTCTGATCCTCTTCTGATAGGAATAATCAATCTATAGATGACAACCCATTCAATCTCTATGCCCTACACAGAGAAGTGGATTTAAATAATTAGGATATGATTGTAACTTGTAATCATAAATTAGGGATCGCCTCTCTCTTTCTGCCCGTGCAATCTTGTGATGTGATCATACGCAAAGTATTTCAGAGCTGCCAATCAATCATTTTCCACCCTGGCCAAATGACTCAAATCCGATCGAAATCATGTCAACATAGATTGAAAGGGAAGATCTGGCTATTCAGTTGTTTGTTTTGATTGAATTGCACATGGATCAGATGTCGCCACCATATAGTATGTATTCGATGATCCAGAGCCTCTCCAATCCTATTCAGTTGTTTGTTTTGATTGAATTGCACATGGATCAGATTTCGCCACCATATAGTATGTATTCGATGATCCAGAGCCTCTCCAATCCTGTGGAACTCTCTACCCCAATCAGTCCGACTACCTCTTAGGCCTCGTACACACGACCGGCAAAAACCAGTAAGAAAACTGCTGGCAGAGCTTTCTTGTTGAAAAAACTATTTGTGTGTACGAGGCTTTCAGGTTTCTCGTCGGGAAATCTGGCCAGAATCTCTACAAGAAAAATAGAGAACCTGCGCTCTATTTTTTTGTCTGTCGGCCTGTTTCCTGATGAGAAACCCGAGAATGTGTATACTTACCTGTCGTCGTGGAAACCCGCGCATGCTCAAAATGACTTTGACGCATGCGCGGTAGCTTCCACGACCTAGGTAGGGTAAAGCAAGATGGCGGCGACGGCATCAAATTTGACGAGCGCATGCTCGTCATACGCGATGGCGTCACCGCGTTCTTGCCTTTCAAGAGAACCACAGTGAAAGGTCAGTGTGTACACTCAGGCAGCAAGAGATTCTTGCCAAGAATCTCGTCAGGAAAAATAACGTTTTTTCCTGACGAGATTTTTGCCCGTGTGTACGTGGCCTTAGACCCCATACACACTACTAGATTTTCTGCAAATTTATGTCTTCAGATTTACCAAAACCATGTAGTGCAAGGGCCTGCCTGATTGTATACAAATTGAACTTCTTAAGGTTTGACCTCATATTATATGGTTTTGGTAAATCTGGAGACAAAAATCTGCAGAAAATCTAATAGTGTGTATGGGGCCTTAAGCTGGCCATACACCATGCAATTTTCTTATTAAATTTCCTTTAAATTTACCTTCAACTGTGTAGTAGAAGAGCCTGCCTGATTGCATACAAATTTAAATTGTTTTGATTTTACCTTCTGTTATATGGTCTATATCTATAGAAGAAAATGGTATAATGTATGGGCAGCCTTATGCCGGTACACACGATCCGATTATCAGACGAATGATCGTTTTTTTTTTTTTTGTATGCTAATCTCACGTCGAATCTGATGAGTTTACTAAAGTCACGAAAATTCTCGGACGACAGAATAAAAAATCGAAAGTGATGTCATGTGTTGTAATGCATTTGTATGGCATTTTCGAACGACAGCTGTACTGATTAAATGAAAATCGTAGGATATGGCATCGTACGAAAAAAAAATTGGTGCATGTCCGATAGAATAATATCGGATGAACTGTCCTGATCGGCTCTCGAAAGCTCTGTAACTAACGATCCGATTTTTGTACGATCGTTTCGAAAGCATCGATTTTCGTACGATTTTCGGACCGTGTGTACGGGGCTTAAGGCGCCTTTCACACACGCGGCTGTTTTTTCGCAGTTAAAAGCATGTAAATGTTCTGTGAAATTCAAGGCTCCAGGCACTGCGATTAGCTGCATTTGTACATTGCGATTACCTGCGCTTACGTGTGGTTACATGCGGCCGCGTTTAGCTGCGGTAGCCATTCCCATAGCAACCCTTTACATTTTTTTCCTCACGCTGCTATTCGTTTACCTGCTGCGTTTACCTGCTGTTAAGTGCATATAGCTGCGCTAAATCGCTCCTGGACGCATTCAATTCTATTTTTTCTTTAACAAAATCGCTGCTAAACGCTGTGTGTGAATGGGGCCATAGGAAAGCATTGTGTGCTTTTAGCTGCGATAAAAACTGGAAAACCCACAGCTAAAAGCACCATTCTATCCGTCCGTGTGAAAGGGGCCATTCTCTGTTAACTTTCAGATGATCCCTGAAGAGAAGCCTATCTGGCCCCCACCTAACCACTGCACATTTATCTTCTCCATCCGCCCATCCCCCACACTTATTACCTCTCTTATCTCCTGGCCCTCCCTCTTAGATTGTAAGCTCCAAGTAGCAGGGCCCTCTGATTCCTCCTGTATTAAATTGTATGGTAACTGTACTGCCGACCCTTAAAGTGGAGGTTCACCCTAAAAATCAAAATAAAATAAACCAAAATTCTACAAAACAATTAAAAAAATCATTTTTTTTTTACTTACCAGAAATTGCGGTTGCTATGTGGATCTTCCTAATCTGCCTCTTCCTGGTCCACCGCTGGTCTTCTGGGGAATGGGGTGCGCTGCCTTCTGGGAACTGTGTGTATGCCAGAGAGCAGCCACCCATTCACACAGCGCCACGAGACTCGCGCATGCGCAGTAGGAAACAGGCAGTGAAGCCGCCGTTTCCCTTAGACCCCTTTCACACTGAGGAGTTTTTCAGGTGGTTTAGCGTTAAAAATAGCACCTAAATACTGCCTGAAAAACTCCTGCATTCACACTGGGGCGATGCGCTGGCGGGACCGCTCCCAAAGTCCTGCCAGCAGCATCTTTGGAGCGGTGAGAGGAGCGGTGTGTATACCACTCCTCCACCGCTCCTTCCCATTGAAAACAATGGGACACCGTGGCTATACCGCCGGCAATGCGCCTCTGCAGAGTCGCATTGCCGGCGGTATTAACCCTTTTCCGGCCGCTAGCGGGGGTTAAAACCGCACCGCTAGCGGCCAAATACTGTGCGATTCCAACGGTATATAAAAATAGCGGCACTATACCGCCACCGCACCTCCCGCCCCAGTGTGAAAGGGGCCTTAGTAGGGATGGCTGCGCTGGGACCTGCAATGATTGCGGGATCGGCCTCGGGGGGGGGGGGGGGCGACATCGTGAGCGCCTAGGACAGGTAAGTGTCCTTATTAAAAGTCAGCAGTTGCAGTGTTTGGGAGCCCCGTTTTAAGTGCTGCATAAACTGCCAGCGCTATAAATCCTGTATAGTATAGTAATAATAATTGCATTGTATAAAGTGCCATTTTGGTTCAGATGCCATAGGAGTCTCCAGTTAGATCAGGATGATTTTTCGTTTTAATTTAAAGGAGTTGTAAATAAAAAAAAAAAAGTATGCTGAAATGACTGTTTACAGGGTATAGAGACATAATAGTTAACTGATTCCTTTTAAAAACTAATAAAAATATGTAAAAATCAATCATATAATGTACCTCTAGTTTCTAGTTTCATTTTTGGATGTTTCCTGCTTTTCTGCTGTATAGAGGCACAGAGCCAATACAGGTCAGTGATGGTTTGGAAAACTAAACTGATTGGTGCTGAGTAATCACACCTCCTTGATTAGTGACCACAGAGAGAAAGCTCCCAGGACTGTGGTTATCAGGAAACAGACAACCAGGAAGTGTGGGGATCAGAGAAGAATTACAGCAACCTGAGATCAAAAAACGAACAATGAGGACATGAAAACACACTGCATTAAGGTAAAAGAAGCTATTAAGATACAAAAAAAAATCCTTTGCAAACTCTTTAATTGTAATGTGAATGGTGTGCTCATAAATAGGTTCATCGTTTATTTTTTTGTGATGTAGCAATTGTTCTGCATTTCTAAAGTTCTGCTAATACAATAAAATGCAATCCTGAAAAAAAGTAATGATAAAAAGTGACAGGGTGTATGTGTGACATTGGAGTCTGGCAGACTGATAATTGGGCTTCCCATGGAAATAAATTGGAGGCACAAGTGACATGGAACCACATCGGTTGTGATTGGGCCAGACGTGTGTCATTCCTGGAAGTGTGTCAGATGCAGAAGGTTTGTCATGACCTGTAATTCTTCAAAAGAGCTGAGTCAGCACCTGCCAATGAGACAAGTATCAAAGCCCAACTCCATGCTGCTTTTTTTATGGGGAGGGATTAAGCAAATGCGTGTGGGGGATCCAGTGCATTTAAATTCTCTGTGCACAGCATGGGTTAAATGCCTATTTGGTAAGGGAGGGGTAGGAATAAGTACAAATATCTAGTCCCAGGAAGCCCCCACCCAGGCTGGTTGCACCATTCTGACATCACCATGTACAATGCAAGGCCAGCAGTCCTACATTGTAGAGAAGGATGGTGAGGGAGGACCTGCCCTCAACCCACTATATCAGACACATGAGAAGAATGCCAACTGCCAGGGGAGCAAATAATAAGTTATTTACGCCTATTCCTCCCCTCATCCTCGCCAAAGAGACGTTAAAGCGCCTCTTTGGAAATGTTTTCATATTTTTATCAATTAAAACTTCTGCCCTTGTTGTTTTAACCTTTGGATAGTAAAAAAAAAAATTCTGCCAGTAAATACTTTATACAGCCCACTTCCTGTTTCTATGATATTATGATATCATGCACAGCTCTCTCTCAGAGTTTGCCAGAAAGGTAGGGGGGGTGAGTCATAAGAGGGCCAATTAAATCTGCAGGGCTGCAGAGCTGGAGGTGTGTCTGTGTAAATCCAGGAAGTGAACAGGCAGCAGCTTCAGTTGCCCACAGTTAAAATGGCTGCAGCCGGACTCTGTAAAGGGAGATTTCTGCAGCATATTTGGCAAGTGCAGAATCACAATATACATAAAATAATATGCAAAGTGGTTGGAGGGAAGCTTTGGAATGGCAAAGATGTTCTTATTACAAATTATGTGAGCAGACTACAGTTCCTCTTTAACCCATGAGGTGGGGGGGGGGGGGGCACTACATGGATACATTTAAAGAGCAGCCTGAGGTTAGGGTTTCATCTGCTATTGCAGGGTACTTTTCTTTAAAACATGAGAAAACGTATAGGGCAGATAATGTATTGGTGAGAAAAACCCCAGTGGCTGGTTCATACCAAATGCAGTGCAGTACGTTTTTATTCTGCATCAAAAACGCATGGGCAGAGTTTAACAGGAAATCCAATGGCCACAGTTCACACCTGTTTCGGTGGAGTCGGCAAAAGTAGAACATGTTGCATTTTTTCTGTATGGAATGCATCTGGAATACAGCAAAAAAAAAATGCACCAGAATGCATTTTCTTCAACTGAGATGAAGAAAAAAAAGAGGAAAAAACAACGTAATGCATCTTAAAAAACGCATAAAAAACATGTATGCAGAAACACATTCAAAACAGAACAGAAGGCATTTTATAAAAGATTGTGAGCAGCATGCAATGCCTCTTCTGCAATAATATACACCAACCTACCCGCCGGCTCGTAGTCTTCATGCACAGCTCAGCTTACATCACTGGCATGGTCCCTGCGTTCCAGGAGTTGTCATTCCCCAAAGGCCAATGATAATGTCTGAAGATGCCAGCATCAGCTAGGGACCCAGACATTTAGAGAGGAGGTAAGTACAGTGCTTTTAGTTCCACTTTAAGTGACCCTTGTTGTGCTTTAAGGGCCCATTCACAGTGGAAGTGAGTTATGTTCTGTACAGTGTATGCCCCTGGCATGCGTTGTGTAGGGGCCATGCGTTGTGTAAGGATCATGCATTTTGTAGGGGCCATGCGTTGTGTAGGGGTCATGGGTTGTGTTGGGGCCATGCGTTGTGTAAAGGTCATGCGTTGTGTAGGGACCATGCGTTGTGTAGGGGCCATGCATTGTGTAGGGGTCATGCGTTGTGTAGGGGCCATGCGTTGTGTAGGGGTCATGCATTGTGTAGGGGCCTTGCGTTGTGTAGGGGCCATGTGTTGTGTAGGGGACATGCGTTGTGTTGGGGCCTTGAGTTGTGTAGGGGCCATGCGTTGTGTAGGGGTCATGCGTTGTGTAGGGGTCATGTGGTGTGTAGGGGCCATGTGTTGTGTAGGGGACATGCGTTATGTTGGGGTCATGTGTTGTGTAGGGGCCATGCGTTGTGTAGGTGACATGCGTTGTGTTGGGGCCATGCATTGTGTAGGGGTCATGCGTTGTGTAGGGGCCATGCGTTGTGTAGGGGCCATGCGTTGTGTAGGGGCCATGCGTTGTGTAGGGGCCATGCGTTGTTTAGGGGCTGTGCGTTGTGTAGGGGTCATGCGTTGTTTAGGGGCCGTGCGTTGTGTAGGGGTCATGCGTTGTTTAGGGGCCATGCGTTGTGTAGGGGTCATGCATTGTGTAGGGGCCATGTGTTGTGTAGGGGCCATGTGTTGTTGTGTATGTTGGGGCCATGTGTTGTGTAGGTGACATGCGTTGTGTTGGGGTCATGTTGTGTAGGGGCCATGCGTTGTGTAGGGGCCATGCGTTGTGTATGGGTTGTGTTGGGGGGCGTTGTGTAGGGGTCATGCGTTGTTTAGGGGCCGTGCGTTTGTAGGGGTAGGGGTTTAGGGGCCATGCGTTGTGTAGGGGTCATGCGTTGTGTAGGGGCCATGTGTTGTGTAGGGGCATGTGTTGTGTAGGGCCCATGCGTTGTGTTGGGGGGCCATACGTTGTGTAGGGGTCATGCGTTGTGTAGCGGACATGCATTGGCATTGCCACAAAGCATCACACTGTTTGCTTTTTTCAACTTTATTAAATTGCCATAAAATGACCTTCCAATCAAATCTATGCACATCAGTGCATTGCAATACAGAGGAGCGTCTCTCAACCAGCTGCATAAAAATGCATCCTGTCCTACTTTTTTCAGCACCGATGCAGGGCTTTTTGTATGGACTGAAACAGAAGGACATAAGCAAACTGCATTGGGAATGAGCCCTAAATACTGGTCTACATAACCAGCAGGGGTGCCACTCATGGGTGCTTTGTAGTATAATGTGCTAATAGCTTTCCTTCTTTCATATACTAGAAGGCTGGGGACTCAGATGAGAAGTGGGGTTCCCCAAAAGTGTCAGGAGCACCCTAAAATCTATACTGGGGAGATCTGATCTGAAGCTTACAGGTGCATGGGCTGACCCTGCTGAGCTGTGCATGGACTGACCCCACTGAGCTGTCTTTGGACTGACCCCGCTGAGCTGTGCATGGACTGACCCCGCTGTGCTGTGCATGGATTGACCCTGCTGAGCTGTCTTTGGACTGACCCCGCCGATCTGTCTATGGACTGACCCCGCCTGAGCTGTCTATGGACTGACCCCGCCGAGCTGTCTATGGACTGACCACGCCGAGCTGTCTATGGACTGACCCCGCCGAGCTGTCTATGGACTGACCCCGCCGAGCTGTCTATGGACTGACCCCGCCGAGCTGTCTATGGACTGAGCTGTGATCCGATGCTGATCTCTTCCCTCACTGTGTAGCAGAAGTACCATGCACAGCGCTGTGTGTAGGGGGCGGAGTCGGGGGCGTGTCCGGGACAGTAGTGCCTGCTCTATACCTTGCCTGCTCCTGTGGAGGAGGTCAGTTGGAAGAAGTGCGCCCTGTGGATTGGGGACTTAGTATCGTGGTATCGGGACTGTCCAGGGTGCTCGCAGCCGCCCACCCTCCTCCTGTTGCTTGTACCATGGGCTGGGATGTTCTGTGCTTGCTGCTTCTTGCAGGTCAGCTTGGATCTTCCTTTATCCTTCCTATTACTGAGCATCCTCCTTGTATATCGTGTGATCCGATGTTTGTTGTCGGTGCGGAGAAGTTTTCCAGGCTGCTGCGATGTAGCAGTGTGTATGTGTGTTGTAGGACGTCCTGTATATTGGAGGTCCGGCCACGTCTTCTTCTTATCATACCATTGGCTTGGCACACGTGTGTTTGATAACAGTCCGGGGAAATATTGTGATGATTGTAGTGGGGTTGTGACATTGCAATGGTCGCACAATCTGGCCTGACACTGCTTGTGTACACCTCTCTATGTAATGATTAACGTGATGCAGGTGCTGGGGGAGAGATTGTCTCACATCAGGCCACAGCTTGTGGCACTACAAGTCACAGCGTGTCTTTACAGCTCTAGGGATGCTGGGACTTGTAGTTCCCAAGAAAGGTCTTGTAGTGCATGTGATGATACAATACTACTAATATTATTGTAAGGGGCATGCTGGTCACATTGTACAGGGGGGCATGCTTTATTGTCACATTGTACAGGGGGGCATGCTTTATGGTCACATTGTACAGGGGGGCATGCTTTATGGTCACATTGTACAGGGCGGCATGCTTTATGGTCACATTGTACAGGGCGGCATGCTTTATGGTCACATTGTACAGGGCGGCATGCTTTATGGTCACATTGTACAGGGCGGCATGCTTTATGGTCACATTGTACAGGGCGGCATGCTTTATGGTCACATTGTACAGGGCGGCATGCTTTATGGTCACATTGTACAGGGCGGCATGCTTTATGGTCACATTGTACAGGGGGGCATGCTTTATGGTCACATTGTACAGGGGGGCTTGCTTTATGGTCACATTGTACAGGGGGCATGCTTTATGGTCACATTGTACAGGGCGGCATGCTTTATGGTCACATTGTACAGGGCGGCATGCTTTATGGTCACATTGTACAGGGGGGCATGCTTTATGGTCACATTGTACAGGGGGGCATGCTTTATGGTCACATTGTACAGGGGGGCATGCTTTATGGTCACATTGTACAGGGGGGCTTGCTTTATGGTCACATTGTACAGGGGGGCATGCTTTATGGTCACATTGTACAGGGGGGCATGCTTTATGGTCACATTGTACAGGGGGGCATGCTTTACGGTCACAATGTACAGGGGTCATGCTTTATGGTCTGACATGGCCACTTGTACAGAGGTCATGGTCAGGTTTGGATACATGGCAGGTGACCAATCAGAGGAGCCGATTGTACACGTGGCTAACCGATGCCAGGGAAGACAGCTTCTCTGTGCCAGGGGCTCAGACCTGGGTCTATGTCATTTGCATGTTATAACGATTTCACATTATGTGCCAAGGAAAGCTCTGAATTTACTATCTCAGCATCAATGCCTGCAGAGAACTGAACTGACATGAATAGAGCCTTGTTCCTCCGCCAAGGGGGGCTTAGTGGTGGGATCACCTCTGCTTCTTAGCAATGTATTGATGAGAAGAGGGGGTACTAGAGGTGGTGTCACTTCTCTTTCTTAGAAATGTATTGATGAGAAGAGGGGGTTGTAGCGGTGGGATCACTTCTCTTTTTTAGAATTGAATTGATAAAAAGGGGAATACTAGTGGTGGGATCACTTCTCTTTTTTTTAAATAATTATTAAAAGGGGGTACTAGTGGTGGGGTCATGTCTCCTTCTTAGAATTGAATTGATCAGAAGAGGGGGGACTAGTGGTGGTATCGCTTCTACCTAGAAATGAGTTGATAAAAAAAGGGGTACTAATGTTGGGATCACTTCTCTTAGAAATTAATTAATAAGAAGAGGGGGTACTAGTGGTGGGATCACTTCTCCTGCTTAGAAATATATTGTTATGAAGCCCCTCTTAACTCTACTAGTGGTGGGATCGCTTCTCCTGCTTAGAAATATATTGTTATGAGGCCCCTCCTCACTCTACTAGTGGTGGGATCGCTTCTCCTGCTTAGAAATTAATTCATATGAAGAGGGGGTACTAGTGGTGGGATCGCGTCTCCTGCTTAGAAATGACTTGATATGAAGAGGGGGTACTAGTGGTGGCATCACCTCCCTTAGAAATTAATTAATAAGAAGAGGGGGTACTAGTGGTGGGATCACTTCCCTTAGAAATTAATTGATATGAAGAGGGGGTACTAGTGGTGGGATCGCGTCTCCTGCGTAGAAATTAATTGATATGAAGAGGGGGTACTAGTGGTGGGATCACGTCTCCTGCTTAGAAATTAATTAATAAGAAGAGGGGGTACTAGTGGTGGGATCACTTCCCTTAGAAATTAATTGATATGAAGGGGGGGTACTAGTGGTGGAATCGCGTCTCCTGCTTAGAAATGAATTGATATGAAGAGGGGGTACTAGTGGTGGGATCACTTCCCTTAGAAATTAATTGATAAGAAGAGGGGGGTACTAGTGGTGGGATCACTTCCCTTAGAAATTAATTAATAAGAAAAGGGGGTACTAGTGATGGGATCACTTCCCTTAGAAATTAATTGATAAGAAGAGGGGCTACTAGTGTTGGGATTTCTTCTCTTGCTTAGAAATATATTGTTATGAAGAGGGGGTACTAGTGCTTGGATCGCTTCTCCTTAGAAATGAATTGATAAGAAGAGGGGGTTACTAGTGGTGCGATCACTTCCCTTAGAAATAAATTGATAAGAAGAGGGGGTACTAGTGGTGGGATCACTTCTTCTGCTTAGAAATATATTGCTCTGAAGAGGGGGTACTAGTGGTGGGATCACTTCCCTTACAAGTGAATTGATAAGAAGAGGGGGTACTAGTGGTGGGATTACTTCATCTTCTTACTAATGAATTGATATGAAGAGAGGGTATTGTAGGGGGGTCACTTCTGATTCTTAGAAATTAATTGATAAGAAGAGGGGGTACTAGTCAGTGTTGCCAACCGTCCGTATTTTTACGGACAGTTCGAAAAAACTGGCACTTTTTTCCCCCATTCGTAAATGTCCATGGTTGCGGGAATGTGCCAGTAAAAATAGCTGAGATCGGTTCGGTTCTGCTGGAGACTGGAGGGGGTGATGGTGGCTGCTGCGCAGAGGGGGAGGATGAAGGCAGGGGGAGACAGGGGTTGGAGTGGCAGGGGGTGATGGTGGCTGCGGTGGCAACGCAGAGGGGGAGGATGGAAACAGGGGGCAATGGAGGCAGGGGTTGTTAGTGGCAGGGGGAGATTGGAGGCAGGGGGTGTTAGTGGCAAGGGGAGATTGGAGGCAGGGGGTGTTGGTGGCACCGCAGAGGGGGATGTTGGCACCGTAGAGGGTGGGGGATGGAGACAGGGGTTGTTGGTGGCACCACAGCGGGGGATGGAGGCAGGGGACGATGGAGGCAGGGGGTGATTGGAGGCAGGGGGAGATTGTGCACCACAGTGGGGGGTGAAGGCAGGGGGTGTTGGTGGCAGAGGGGGATGGAGGCAGGGGGTCATGTGACTAAAAATGTTTCTCTTATTATATCGAAAATAACAAAAATATGTTTTTTTTACATTAATATCTACCTTAATGCACATTGCTATTTGCTTAGCGTACTTTTTTGTAGCCTAAATACTGAAATTTGCACCTAAAAATTTAGTTTAGTAACTTTTGTGAAATGCCAGTAAAAACGTGGCTGCGCCAGTAAATTTTGGGTGTCGTGCCAGTAAATATCAATCTGGTAAGTTGGCAACACTGGTACTAGTGGTGGGATGACTTCATCTTCTTACTAATGAATTGATATGAAGAGGGGGTATTGGAGGGGGATCACTTCTGATTCTTAGAAATTAATTCATAAGAATGCAGATTAATAAAAATCGAACGTAACACAAAGATCATTCTTTTAGTTATTTTAAAAAAAACAGTGGATTGCTTAGAAAACAAGAATGTAAATAATAACTTGCATCTAGGGTGACTTTAGAATAGGGTTGAGCCATGCATGTGTTGTGTTTTGGCAAGATGCGTTTTTTCTTTTTTATTTCAATAAAAAGCTAATTTTGCCAAAATTTACAAGTGTGGTTCCATCATAAATGATACCTACCAAGGGGCGCACTGACTTTTATTAGGGGGTAAGTACTTCTTGATTGTCACAATACAGTTGAGAAATATTATGCCGCGTACACACGGTCGTTTTTTGCGATGAAAAAAAACAACGTTTTTTAAAACGTCATTTAAATTACGTGTGTGGGCAACGGTTTTTTGTCTTAAAAAAAACGACCATAAAAAAATTCCAACACTTGAATTTTTTGTGTGTTTTTCAAAACGTCATTTTTTGTTTCACAAAAAGTCACCGTGTTAGCAAAAACGTCGTTCAAAACGGTTTTTCAACCCGCGTGCCCAGAACTAGTTATGAAGCGAGCTTGGAAGATTGAACGTAACCTTGCTTTTTGTGAAAAAACATGGTGTGTATGCAAAATTGTCTTTGAAAAGTGAGTTTCAAAAACGTGTTTTTTACTTCACAGAAAACGTCGTTTTTTTTTATTGCAAAAAACGACCGTGTGTACGCGGCATTAGACTAGAGCAGCCTTTCTGAACCTTTTTCCCCCAGAGAAACCCTTTGAATTTTTAGGTTTTGGGGAACCCCTTTGTAAACCAAGTCATTGGAGATCGGTGGGAGAAATGCAGCTCACACTGGTGGTCAGTTAGAAGGATGTACCCCTGGCAGTGATGGGCAGAATGCCCTTTCAGACAGCGATCATTCGTGGCATGTATACTCTGCCAAGTGGTATTGGCTCCAGAACTAAGCAGGCACCATCAGATTGGAAGTCAATCAGCCATGGCCAAAAGATCTCCTAGAAAACCTCTGGAGGAACCCACTGAACCCCGGTTGAGATCAGCTGGATTAGAGCCTGAAGTAAACGTTTCAGCAAAGCACAATTGTTTGTTTGCTGTGATCAATGAATGTGATATTTATAGGATGGAATGATTACAATTTGATGTTTACAATTGTTAGCTTGTGTGTTGGTGTGTGTGTGCGTGTTTTTCATATTGTGTCGCTGTGAATCTTTGAACCTGATGCAGACTTATTTCAGAAGTGATTATGGCTTTCATCCTGACAGAATGCCTCTAGTAGGTCAGTTGGACAGGTCAGTTGGACAAGCTAGTTCTTTTATTTTATTTTCTTGCTGTGTCAGTTTTGTGCCTTTGAACGGTTGCCGTGGCTCTGAATGAAAACTTTGCTGAAACCTTAGACATGTCTTTGTAGAGGATGGTAGAAAATGAGTGCCTTAAGTTGTTGTTACGGTTACAAGACTAGAGATAAGAGATCCTGAGACAACACAGATTGTCTCTACTATCCCCAGGAGCTGACCTTTTAGGAACAGACACTAGCAGAGGGTGTGAATGTGTTTAGGAAAACGCTTCAGTGACAAATTCAGTGCTACCATTCTTTATATTAGGGCTTCCACACACTGGCAGGTTTTCCTCTAACAATGATAGGTAATGAGAAGTCCACCAAAGACTGAATAGCACGGCAGCGGAATCCATCCATCCAACTTTGAATACCGTTTTAATGCATGACTGCTGTTCAGTGTCATGGCTAGTTTTATTCTGTTAAATCCAGAGGTGATAACATGTTTCCCATCCCTTAGGAAGTTGATGTTCCCTAGGCTTTCCCAAATTATATTACACCACAGAGGAACCCTTAAAACCGTTTTTAGGTCTCAGGGACCCCCGGAAAAAATGAATTTATTAGTGGTCAGTGCCCTCCCCTCGGTGGTGGTCCAAATGCCAAGCCTACAGCTGGCTAAAAAGATCACTTGTATCATGATTCTGGCTCTGCCAAGTAACATTGGCCACAGAACTATACAAGCACCATCAGGTTGGAGACCAATCAGCCACTGGAACCCCTTGCAATCTGTGAAGGAACTTAAGAGACGGTTTACACAGGGGCAAGACGACTCTGGCCGCGACTTTGCAAGGCGACCTGGGGCGACTTACAAAGCGACATCAAGTCGCCTCCAGGACAGGCGACTTTTCAGTGGCCAATCAAACAACAATCAGCTCTGTGGGAGGGAGGGGGTTGCCTGAGAAAACAGTTTTTCTCTTCCTGTATTGTTGCTTCAGTTAATGTGGAGTTTCCAGCCATTTTTTATGTTTATTAAAAGTCAGCAGCTACAAAAAGTGTAGCTTGCTGGCTTTTATTAAACAGACACTTACCTGTTCCACGGTCCAGCGACGCGACGCCCGGAGCTTCGCTCATCTCCCCCCCCCTTCTCCGGCGCCGCCTCCATTGTAACTGTGGGCACGCGGCCGTGACAGCTTTCGGCTTTGCGGCCGGGCACTCACTGCGCATGTGTGAACGGAGCAGCGTTCCCTGAGTGGACAAACCATCGCCTAAGACCTGTCATGTGTCCCAGGTGATCGTCTACACTCTACAGGGAGGGGCCGCCAAAGGCGATATGACGTATCACCTTAGCGGTCCCTGGGTGGAAGGAGGAAGTGGGACAGGAAGTCCCACTCCGACTGAAGCCCCCAATTCCCCCCCCCCAAAAAAAAATTACATGAGAGAGTGAGGAGTGGAACTCCGCTTTAAGACACGATCCGACTTTGGAGGCGACTTCCATTGAAATCAATGGGTACAAGTTGCCTAGAAGTCGGATTGAAGTAGTACAGGAACCTTTTCTGAAGTCAGAAGCGACTTCAGTAGTGTACATTAAGACGGCTCCCATTCACTTCCATTGATTTTCTCAACAGTGTGACTTGGAGCGACTTCAAGTCGGATCCCAAGTCACCCCTGTGTGAACTGGCTCTAAGGGTTCCATGGAACGCTGGTTGATAATGACTGACGTAACTTCAGGGTTCCATGGAACGCTGGTTGATAATGACTGATGTGACTTCAGGGTTCCAAGGAACGCTGGTTGATAATGACTGTTGTAACTTCAGGGTTCCAAGGAACGCTGGTTGATAATGGCTGACGTAACTTCAGGGTTCCAAGGAACGCTGGTTGATAATGACTGATGTAACTTCAGGGTTCCAAGGAACGCTGGTTGATAATGACTGATGTAACTTCAGGGTTCCAAGGAACGCTGGTTGATAATGGCTGACGTAACTTCAGGGTTCCAAGGAACGCTGGTTGATAATGACTGATGTAACTTCTGGTTGATAAGGGTTGTTTCCAAGGAACGCTGGTTGATAATGACTGACGTAACTTCAGGGTTCCAAGGAACGCTGGTTGATAATGACTGACGTAACTTCAGGGTTCCAAGGAACGCTGGATAATTGATACTTCATCCAAGGACTGGTTGATAATGACTGATGTAACTTCAGGGTTCCAAGGAACGCTGGTTGATATGGCTGATGTAACTTTAGGGTTCCTGACTGGTTGATAATGGTAACTTCAGGGTTCTGGTTGATGATGGCTGATGTAAAGGAACGCTGGTTGATAATGACTGATGTAACTTCAAAGAAACGCTGGTTGATAATGGTTCCAGGGTTCCAAGGAACGCTGGATAATGACTGATACTTCATCCAAGGACTGGTTGATAATGATGTGTAACTTCAGGGTTCCAAGGAACGCTGGATAATGACTGATACTTCAGGGTTCCAAGGAAGCTGGTTGATAACGACTGATGTAACTTCAGGGTTCCAAGGAACCTGGTTGATAAACTGGACTTCAGGGTTCCAAGAAACGCTGATAATGTTGTAACTTCAGGGTTCCAAGGAACTTTGGTTGATAATGGCTGATGTAACTTCAGGGTCCATGGAACCTGGTTGATAAGGAACGTTACTGGTTCCAAGGACGCTGGTTAATGGCTGATGTAACTTCAGGGTTCCATGAAACGCTGGTTGATAATGACTGATGTAACTTCAGGGTTCCAAGGAACGCTGGTTGATAATGACTGATGTAACTTTAGGGTTCCAAGGAACGCTGGTTGATAATGGCTTATGTAACTTCAATGTTCCATGGAACGCTGGTTGATAATGGCTTATGTAACTTCAATGTTCCATGGAACGCTGGTTGATAATGGCTGATGTAACTTCAGGGTTCCAAGGAACGCTGGTTGATAATAGCTAATGTACCCTTCAGCAATTTTGCTGAGAGCATTTAGTATAGTTTTTCTGATTTAATTCTGACAAAGGTTATTGTGTTTTGAAGAGGAAAATTATCTACCCACTAAGAATTAGAATTACCAATAGTGACTGTTGTTGGTTAGTCCAATGCGTTTCAGTCAACTGATCCACACATAACACAGGGATAAAGTGCCAGTCTGGTGCTCATGGAATGTGCAGGTATTTGGCACACTGAAGAGACATAACAGAGTGAGCGAGCTTTTCAGGCTGTGCAGGGAGCAGCGTGTGCCAGCTGCAAGACGTAAACAGGTGCTTGTGGCCAGTGGATACTTTGTGAGGAAAAACTAAATTGTATTAGTGTAGTATTTGGAAGAAAGTTTTATTTTCAATTTTTAACTTTTAAGGTATAAGCAGCTCAAAAAATGAGAGGGTAACAATATCTTATCCATGGTGACAGACATACAGGTCTCAGCGGTGACATCAATCTGACAGATTATGAAGACTATCCTGATCACTATGGTATATGAGGCACCAGCACCACTCCTTTGTTATAACTTACATGTAAATCTTCAGAACTCTGTATACTGTGCTGCATTGAAGATGAACAAATTGTGCCTGCTCCCTATATTGAGGGAAAGCTAATTCCTTAGTATACCTCCTGCTAGTACATTTAAGATTTTTGTGGTTTTGATTGCAAAAGACTACAACCATTATATGACATCACCTGCCAATCATCCGTTCAGTTTTTTAGATCAGTTTTTTCCCCCTTCAGTTGATCCGTTTTTTCATCAGTTTTTCGTCAGTTTTCCGTCCGTTTACATCCGTTTCCGTTCCGTTTTCCGTCCGTTTTTCATCAGTTTTTTTCATCCGTTTTTTCATAATTTTTTTTTTTTTTTTTTATAGAACTTTTTTTTTTTTTACATATTTTGATGAAAAACTGACGTTAGCGGATCGGATGGTAAATGGATCATCCGCTAACGTCCGTTTTTCGTCTGTTCCGTCTTTTTGATGGAAGAAAAATAGGGTTTTCTTCCGTCCAAAAAAACGGAGCTTACCGCAGACGGATGTTAACGGACGTTAGCGGATGCTCATCCGCTAACGGACGCTAACCCATAGGGAAGCATTGAGGTCCGTTAACGGACGTCCAAAAAACGGACGAACTGAACGGACGTGTGAAAGGGCCCTAAATGTGAGACAGATTTTTTGAAGCCAGGCTTAAAGCAGCACCAGGGCGTCTTCTCAGCACCATGCATCCACTTGTGTGCGCCTAGAGCTTATTGATTGGTTTGCGCAAAAGTTATAGCGTCTACAAAATAGGGGAAAGATTTATGGCATTTTTATTATCATTTTTTTACTAGTAATGGCGACGATCAGCGATTTTTTTATCAGGACTGCGATATTGCCGCAGACAAATCGGGACACTTTTGACACATTTTTGGGACAATTGACATTAATAAAGCGATCAGTGCTATAAAAATGCACTGATTACTGTATAAATGTCACTGGCAGGGTAGGGGTTAACACTAGGGAGCGATCAAGATGTTAACTGTGTTTCCTAGGTATGTTCTAACTGTGAGGGGGATGGGACTGACTAGGGGAGGAGAGAGAAGGTTGTTCCTACTTAGTAGGAACACACGATCTGTCTCCTTTCCCCTGAGAGAACAGGGATTTGTGTTTTTACACACACAGATCCCGGTTCTCGCTATGTCACGAGCGATCGCGGGTGCTTGGCGGTCATTGCGTCCGCCGGGCACTCGCATCGGCTCTGGGGGCGTGCCTCCTACAGTGTCTTAAAGGGCCGACGTACAGCTAAGACGGCCCGCCCAGGGGAGCCATCTTGCCGCAGTATAAGTGAGGAGGCTGGTTCAAGAGCGGTTAAACAATAAAAAGCATTTTGTTATATCTGTTCAAAATTGCCTGTTAATGTCAGACATTTAGAGCTGTCCTGTGTTTTGTGCAAAAATGTTGTGTTGCTGTCTAAAGAAGAGTAACTATCCTTCCTAGTTCTTTCCTTGGGACTACAGAATGATTAGCTTTTATGTTGTGAAGATGGGAGAGTCATGCTATCCACACGTGGCTTAATTTTGATTCCTCAATGGAGCAATGGGAATGGAGACATCTCCAAAGACAGCAATTGTATTCAGGCAATTGCAGAATTTGCAGCTGCCTAAATACCCAAACAGTGAGTGCATCTGATATGATGCATTCACTGTTCGGATGCCAATTTTGCACCTACAGAGTCACACACAGTTCCTATTTTGCCCAGTTCAGCAAGTAAATAATCTGTGGTCAGCCTAAAAGAGATGTACGTTTTTTTTTTTTGCTGCATCTGTCCCCTGGCGGCCTCTTAGGCCCCTTTCACACGATCAGACCGTTTAGGTCCGCCTGTCAGTTTTGACGGCGGACCTGAACGGCTGCTCCATGCAATCTCAAGGAGCATCAGATGTCAGTGGAGACATGTCCACCGACATCCGACCCGATCCGATCTGCCAAAAACAGACGGATGGCGATACGTCCCCATGAATGAGTGAGTGAGTGAAAAACATATAAAGCGCAACACATGCGAACTGAATCGCCACTGGGCGCTCTTTCCATTCCTTGGGTAAGGAAACCCCTTGACCTTGGAAGAGATGGGTTTTAATCTTTCTCCTGAAGGCCAAGTGGTCCGACTCCAGTCGGATCGGTTGAGATCTGAAGAAAACTGACATGTCCGTTTTCGTCAGATCTCTCCATAGGAGACAGCGGCGCTGCACATACCCCTCCCTGCTCAGTGAGCAGAGAGACTTGCCATTCTCTGGCTCAGCAGAGATCTGAGGACAGATCTCCTGCTGAGCTGGCGAACTCCGTAGCGACGGAGTGCGCCTCGTGTGAAAGGAGCCTAACACCGCTCGGTTCTTACAGCTCCTAGAGCAGAAAGCTGGTGACTGTCAGTCAGCAGCTCTCTGCTCTGCCTCTCTGCGCTCACTGAAGCGATGGGATGTGGAGGGGGCGGGAGCGTCCGGCTCAGGCTCTCATCGGCTCGCTGAGAGGCTAAGCTAGAATTCAGTCCAGGCACCTGGCAGATCCAGACTCCCAGAGTCGGGATGACACAGGGCCTGAACTCGCTCTATGACGTCAGCCAACAGCGGGATTCAGCTCGCTGTCTGTTGAAAACGGGTCACCGGAGTGCAGAAGGAACTGCAGTCCTGTGATCAACAGGAGAAGTACAGCCAAACAAGCTTTGGCTGTATTTCTCCTTTAAGTGGGTTTGAGACAAGGCTCAATCCACAGTGCATTTCTGGCAGATCAATGGCTATCCTTCTGTTCATGTGCAATGGAGAAATGTGCACATTTAGCAGAGATGTACTGCGTATGTTTTTTTATTTTGCACTGACATCCACTTATTTGATCCTGACCTCTTTCTGTCCTTTTGGCTCATAATCTAAAATGTAAAATGAGGTAATGAAAGAGTTAAACTGCCCTCCATCCCCCTCCATGTATGTGACTTTGGTAACAATGCTTTCTATAGAGCCTGTCACCACAAGAGGGTTTACGCAATGTTAGAAGGTGTCTTTACCATTTCCCATTTCCTTTGTGGTGCCCAAGTTAATAAAGATGTAAAACACAAGCTAAACCCTGTGTAGATGGCCAGCTAATGGAGGCTTCAAAGAGTTCTAATAGCTGCTGAGCTGTCGTTTGCTTGTTATAATCTTTGGAAAGCAAATATGGATAGGAATTTACAAGCAACCTCTGCACATTTTTTCACAGTCTAGACCGAAAATCCACATACCTGGTGCTCATTCAGGTAATGTCTATTTCTTGCACACATGGATTAAATACGTAGCAAGGTGGCTTGTTATTGAGACTTCAGATTTTTTTTTCCTTCCTGTGCGTAATGAAGGTAGTAAATGTAAACAGGAACCACATGACAAGCCAGCAATTGCACAAATACAGATGTTTAATAATGCGGTTTATAAAAACGTATATTGCGGTGGTGTAATTGGTTGTGATGGTTTAGACCGAGTCTGCCCATAGATGGGAAGATCTACCTGCAATATCGATGTACCAGCTATCACTTTTGGCCAAGCTTCAATCAAGGTGACGCAGTGAAAGGACGCATGGGTTACAATGATTTGTAGCTTTTTGAGAGATTTCATGGAGCAGTAAAGAGCACTAATGCCCCGTACACACGATCCGACAATCGTACGAAAATTGGCGCTTTCGAAGCGATCGTGCGATAATCGGATCGTTAGTATAGAGCTTCCGAAAACCGATCATTTCAGTTCATCCGATATTATTATTATTATCGGACATGCGTACAATACCAGATTGTACGATTTTCGTTTAATCAGTACAGTGGTCGTTTGAAAATGCAATACTAATGCATTACAACACATGACATCACTTCTGAATTTTTATTCTGTCGTACGAGAATTTTCACGACTTTAGTAAACTCATCAGATTCGACATGCAAAAAAAAAAAACGACGATCATTTGTCCAATAATCTTATTGTGTGTACGGACGGGGCTTTACTCCATAGCTGGGTGGTGCCCACAGGGCTACCCAAGGCTTGGCCGATTTTCAAACTGCCCAGCTTTACTCTGTTTTCTGCTCCTCTGAGCACATGCAGAAAGAGTCCTATTGGGGTTGATTTACCAGAGGAAAAAAGACTGTTCACTTTGCAAGTGCAGTTGCACTCTCCAAAGGCCATTTGCACCAGAGCTTAGTAAATGAGGGAAGTTCTGCAGACTTCTACCATCCAATCATGTGCACGCAAAAATCCAATTTTTGTAAAATATTTAGCTTGCATGTGATTGGGTGCTCTTTGCAAAGTGAAGCTTGACCTCTTTTACTAAGTTATGGAACAAATGCTTTTACAAAGTGCAACTGCAGTTACAAAGCGCACAGTATATTTGCCATTAGTAAATCTACCTCCCTGGCTCCTAGATTATGGATATTAACCACTTAAGCCCCGGACCAATATGCTGCTAAATGCCCAGAGGCGTTTTTACAATTCAGCACTGCGTCGCTTTAACAGACAATTGCGCGGTCGTGCGACGTGGCTCCCAAACTAAATTTGCGTCCTTTTCTTCCCACAAATAGAGCTTTCTTTTGATGGTATTTGATTGCCTCTGCGATTTTTATTTTTTGCGCTATAAACAAAAATAGAGCGTCATTTAAAAAAAAAAAAAAATATTTTTTACTTTTTGTTATAAGAAAAATTGAATTAACTAAATTTTAGTCAAACATTTAGGCCAAAATGTATTTAGCCACATGTCTTTAGTAAAAAAAAAATCGCAATAAAAAAAAAATTAGCTACCTAGCGGGAACAGTGACACTAAGGCCTCGTACACACGAGCAGACAGATTTGTTCAAATCTGTCTGTCCGACAGATTTGAACAAATCTGTCTGCTGGGATTTTGGTTTGCTCGCGTGTACACACGAGCAAACCAAAATCCCCGACAGCAGACGGCGCGCTGACGTGTCGGTGACGTGGCGGTGACGTTGACGCCGCCAAGTCACCGCACCAGGAAGTAAAACACTTCCGCGCATGCGCCGAATCCATTCGGCGGCGGTGCGGCGACGGTGGGGGACGACATGTCTGCTGGTAAGTGTACTAACCAGCAGACATGTCGGGCGGACGGATTCCCACCCGATAGATTTCAAAGCATGCTTTGAAATCTGTCGGGTGGCCAAATCCGTCGGCTCGGCCGTACACACGATCGAATCTGTCTGCTGAAACGGTCCAGCAGACCGTTTCCAGCGGACAGATTTGATCGTGTGTACGAGGCCTTATACAGCGATCAGAAAAATGATCGCTTAGTGACACTGGCAATAGGGAGTGAAAGGGTTAACTAGGGCGGTGATCAAGGTGTTAAACCTTTATTAGGGGGGGTACGGGGCTACCCTGAACCTAACACTAACTGCCTGTCACATATATGATCACTGCAATCAGTGACAGTGGAGGGGGTCCCGATCGGACCCCCGAACCGCTAGTAGGCAGGGACGTACATTTACATCCATATCTGCCTGTCCAAGCCCTTTTGTGGACGTAAATAGGCGTGCGGCGGGCGTTAAGATACTCTTTTTTTTTTTTTTTTTGCAATATACACAACTGCATTCAATAATGTTTTTTTTTTAACTCACGACCGACTGCCTTAACCACTTGTGGACCCCCTAACGCCGATATACTTCGGCAGAACGGCATGGCTGTGCACAGGTACGTTGCCCTTTAAGTGCCCAGCCGTGGGTCACGCCCGGGACCCGGTCTGAAGCTCTGTGACCACGCCCTCGGGACCCGCGGACCCGATCGCCGCCAGTGTCCAGCGATTGGGTCACAGGAGCTGAAGAACGGGGAGAGGTGAGTGTAAACAAACCTTCCCCGTTCTTCTCTGTGGCTTGTCACTGATCGTCTGTTCCCTGTTATAGGGAATGATGATCAGTGATGTCACACGTTCAGCCACGCCCCCCTACAGTAAGAATCACTCCCTTAGAGCACACTTAACCCCTTAGCGCCCCCTAGTGATTAATCCCTTCACTGCCATTGTCATTTTCACAGTAATCAGTGCATTTTTATAGTACTTTTCGCTGTGAAAATTACAATGGTTTGCAAAAACGTGTCAAAAGTGTCCGATGTGTCCGCCATAATGTCGCAGTCACGGAAAAAAAATCGATTCATATTCATATTCATAAAAATGCCATAAAAAATGCTATAAAAAAAATACCACCAAAAGAAAGCTCTATTTGTGGGAAAAAAAGGACGCCAATTTTATTTGGGGGCCACGTCGCCCGACCGCGCAATTGTCAGTTAAAGCAAAGCAGTGTCGAATCGCAAAAAGGGGCCAGGTCTTTGTCTGAATTTCTCACTTCCTGTTCCTCCTCAGTAAGCTTGCCCCCATCATCACAGTGTCTCCCCGTAGGGATGTAGTCCCAAGGGAGGGGGGGCGAGCACGTTGACTAACCCCCAGCCAGAGCGGCTCGGATGATGGTGGAAAGCTTACAGAGGAAAAACAGGAAATGAGAAATTCAGACAAAGAAAAAAAATATTTAGAAGGGAAATGGAAGGAAAGGGTAAGTGAGCCAACAATGCACTAGCTTAAAGGAACCTATTTAGAAAATAAAAAACTAACCTTTACAACCCCTTTAACTGTAATAAATGCCTTCAATGGAAATCTTCATAGCTCACTAATGACCTGTTTGTAAGCAATTAGAAGGTAAAAAACATGTTCCATAATATCTTATAATGAAACAGGTGTATGTCTGTCAAGTTTTATTATAGCCATGGGCTACTTCTGTTTTTAACAGTTATAAACCCACAGATTACCTTCCCTATTTAGTCATTTTCTTCCTTTTAAAAAATGATTTTTTTTTTTTAATGTCAATAAAAACGATTGTGTGTGGGTTCTAGAGCATTTTTCGGGTTCTAAAAAACGGGGCAAAAAAAAAAATCTGAACATGCTCTATTTTTTAACAACGTTTTTTTTTTTTTCACTGTTTTACAATTTTATTTTACATTATTTATTATTTATTTATTTTTAAATTTATTTTGACATTTTTAAAGTTGTCGTTTTTCGGGTTGTAAAAAATGGTCGTGTGTGGGCCGTCGTGAAAAACCCGTGCATGCTCAGAAGCAAGTTATGAGATGGGAGCGCTCATTCTGGTAAAACTACTGTTCGTAATGGAGAAAGCACATTCATCACGCTGTAACAGACAGAAAAGCGTGAATCGTCTTTTACTAACACAAAATAAGCTAAACAGCCAAAAGGGTGGCGTCATCCGCATGGAAGTTCCTCTTTATAGTGCCGTCGTACGTGTTGTACGTCACCGCGCTTTGCTAGAGCATTTTTTTGTTCATGATCGTGTGTAGGGAAGGCCATTTTAATGATCAAGTTGAAAAAAACTTTGTTTTTTCTAGAACCTGAAAAACTTATGCGGAATTACAAATGTCCATTCAATTGTGTCATTTTTTTAGCTGCTTCTCTAAAATGATTCGCCAAATTTTTTATTTATTTTTTATTAAAGATGAATTCTAGGCATGGTATATTTGTTCATACAGTGGAACCTTGGATTGCGATTAACGTAGTTAACGAGCGTTTCGCAATACAGGCAAGTTTTTAATTTTTATTCCTGACTTGGTTTAAGAGTGTTGTCTCACAACACAAGCAGGATTCAAGCCTCTGCAGTGTACAATACCACATTTGTCCAGAGGGGGCGTCGGAGCCGATTGGGGCTGATCTGAGCCATTTGGAAATACTCTGTTCCCGAGTGTTTCAGAGCCTTTCTGAGTGATTCCCAATGCAGCCAAACGGTCTCCAATTATTTCCGAGTCTCTCCAGTGCCCCCCACCTCTGGCATGCGGTATTGTGTGCCATAGAAGTCAATGTGGAACTTATTATTTTTGTTTCCATTGACTTCTATGGGGAAACTCGCTTTGATATGTGAGTGCTTTGGATTACAAGCATTCTCCTGGAACGGATTATGCTTGTAATCCAAGGTTCCACTGTAGTTACATTTATCTGGCTTGGACCAATGTAAACTATGTGCATACCATACTTAACCAACCAATCCAACCACAATGTTGGAAGTGACATATCACGTATGTAACCCAGGGATAGCTTTGTGTTTATTCATTATATGAATGGCACCCATGCTGAGCAGCCAACCTTCTGTGTTCAGAATGCACTGGTCTGACCGCTCAGCACAGGGCCCAGAAACAAGTAGAGACCACTAGAGTAGCACTTCCAGCTTCCGGGGCATTGGCCAGATATGATAGTTACATTTTTCCAGCTTGGACTATGTATATATGTAAAATATACTCTGCCAGGAATTCTTGAACAGCTTTTTGAAATACCAATTAAGTGTTGAATGCTGTTGAAGTGTATTTCCTATAAAACTAGCAATCCCCTGTGAAAATCTTACCCCTGTGTAGTAACAGGGAAAGGTCCTCATTCAGTTTCTAGGTTTTCTTGACATAAAGTACTGGAATGACATTTTAATTTCAGCAGCACTTTAGTGGCTGTCTATGAGAGCAACTGTACTCTATTGTTGGATTCTAGTCCACCAAATAGTATGAGAAAACATGGGGCTAATGATTTCTTACTGGTTGTTCTCCATCACGTAGTATAAGAAAACATGGGGCTATTGGTTTCTTACTGGTCCTCTACGACCAAGTAGTATAAGAAAACATGGGGCTAATGATTTCTTACTGGTTGTTCTCCATCACGTAGTATAAGAAAACATGGGGCTATTGGTTTCTTACTGGTCCTCTACGACCAAGTAGTATAAGAAAACATGGGGCTATTGGTTTCTTACTGGTCCTCTAAGACCAAGTAGTATAAGAAAACATGGGGCTAATGGTTTCTTACTGGTCCTCTAAGACCAAGTAGTATAAGAAAACATGGGGCTAATGGTTTCTTACTGGTCCTCTACGACCAAGTAGTATAAGAAAACATGGTACTAAGGGTTTCTTCTTGTCCTCTACCACCAAGTAGTTGTCCTCTACCACCAAGTAGTATAAGAAAAAGTAGTATAAGAAAATAAGAAAACATGGGGCTAATGGTTTCTTACTGGTCCTCTACGACCAAGTAGTATAAGAAAACATGGGGCTAATGGTTCCTTACTGGTCCTCTACGACCAAGTAGTATAAGAAAACATGGTACTAAGGGTTTCTTACTTGTCCTCTACCACCAAGTAGTATAAAAAATACATGGGGCTAATGGTTTCTTACTGGTTCTTTACCACCAAGTAGTATAAGAAAACATGGGGCTATAGGTTTCTTACTGGTCCTCTATGACTAAGTAGTATAAGAAAACATGGGGCTAATGGTTTCTTACTGGTCCTCTACCACCAAGTAGTATAAAAATACATGGGGCTAATGGCTTCTTACTGGTCCTCTACCACAAAGTAGTATAACAAATACATAGGGCTAATGGTTTCTTACTGGTTCTTTACCACCAAGTAGTATAAGAAAACATGGGACTAATGGTTTCTTACTGGTCCTCTACCACCAAATAGTATAGGAATAATGGTTTCTTACTTGTCCTCTGACACCAAGTAGCATACGAAAACATGGGGCTAATGGCTTCTTACTGGTCCTCTACCACAAAGTAGTATAAAAAATACATAGGGCTAATGGTTTCTTACTGGTTCTTTACCACCAAGTAGTATAAGAAAACATGGGACTAATGGTTTCTTACTGGTCCTCTACCACCAAATAGTATAGGAATAATGGTTTCTTACTTGTCCTCTGACACCAAGTAGCATACGAAAACATGGGGCTATTGGTTTCTTACTGGTCCTCTACGACCAAGTAGTATAAGAAAACATGGGGCTAATGATTTCTTACTGGTTGTTCTCCATCACGTAGTATAAGAAAACATGGGGCTATTGGTTTCTTACTGGTCCTCTACGACCAAGTAGTATAAGAAAACATGGGGCTATTGGTTTCTTACTGGTCCTCTAAGACCAAGTAGTTATAAGAAAACATGGGGCTAATGGTTTCTTACTGGTCCTCTAAGACCAAGTAGTATAAGAAAACATGGGGCTAATGGTTTCTTACTGGTCCTCTACGACCAAGTAGTATAAGAAAACATGGGGCTAATGGTTTCTTACTGGTCCTCTACGACCAAGTAGTATAAGAAAACATGGTACTAAGGGTTTCTTGCTTGTCCTCTACCACCAAGTAGTATAGAAAATACATGGGGCTAATGGTTTCTTACTGGTTCTTTACCACCAAGTAGTATAAGAAAACATGGGGCTATAGGTTTCTTACTGGTCCTCTAAGACCAAGTAGTATAAGAAAACATGGGGCTAATGGTTTCTTACTGGTCCTCTACGACCAAGTAGTATAAGAAAACATGGGGCTAATGGTTCCTTACTGGTCCTCTACGACCAAGTAGTATAAGAAAACATGGTACTAAGGGTTTCTTACTTGTCCTCTACCACCAAGTAGTATAAAAAATACATGGGGCTAATGGTTTCTTACTGGTTCTTTACCACCAAGTAGTATAAGAAAACATGGGGCTATAGGTTTCTTACTGGTCCTCTATGAATAAGTAGTATAAGAAAACATGGGGCTAATGGTTTCTTACTGGTCCTCTACCACCAAGTAGTATAAAAATACATGGGGCTAATGGCTTCTTACTGGTCCTCTACCACAAAGTAGTATAAAAAATACATAGGGCTAATGGTTTCTTACTGGTTCTTTACCACCAAGTAGTATAAGAAAACATGGGACTAATGGTTTCTTACTGGTCCTCTACCACCAAATAGTATAGGAATAATGGTTTCTTACTTGTCCTCTGACACCAAGTAGCATACGAAAACATGGGGCTAATGATTTCTTACTGGTCCTTTACTAACAAGCAGAGCTTTTTTTCTCTGAAAATAGGTGCAGGAACTCAACCACGACCCGTTCAGATTTCACAAACAGTAGAAGGGTCTTAAAGGGGCATTAAATACCAGAATTGCATTACATAAAAAGTGCAGGGTTCAGGGGGTTACAAAGCGGTCACTTGTAAACACATAAATCCGACTTCTGTGTTTACAAGTGATAGTGGTGAGCAGGCACCAAAGGGTCTGAGCCAGAGGTGGTGGAACTGACTTCCTCCAAGTTCCCCCTGAAAAAAGCCCTGCTAACAAGTATTATAAAAAAAAATATGGGGCTAATGGTTTCTTACTTTTCATCTATCCACAAATAGTATATGAAAACATGGTGCTAATGGTTTCTTACTTGTACTCTACCACCACATACTATAAGAAAACATGGTACTAATGGTTTCTTACTGGTTCTCTACCACCAAGTAGTATAAAAAAACATGGAGTTAATGGTTTCTTACTGGTCCTCTACCACCAAGTAGTATAAGAAAACATGGGGCTAATGGCTTCTTACTGGTCCTCTACCACCACATACTATAAGAAAACATGGTACTAATGGTTTCTTACTGGTTCTCTACCACCAAGTAGTATAAGAAAACATGGAGTTAATGGTTTCTTACTGGTCCTCTACCACCAAGTAGTATAAGAAAACATGGGGCTAATGGCTTCTTACTGGTCCTGTATCACCAAGTAGTATAAGAAAACATGGAGCTATGGTTTCTTACTGGTCCTCTAGCACGTAGTAGCAGTATCATTTACAAGGTGACACCTCCCTGGAGTAAGACAGCTCCTCATCAAATACGTTTGCATTCGAGTATGGTTTTGGTTATGGTCTATTTAGAGGTGGCTTCTACTACATCCCTGTGCTCATCCTTCCTGTTTACAGTTGTAGGCTGATACGGTAGCACTGTACAGAGTGATAGAGCATTACTTTCTGTATTTAATAATATTACAAATTTTCTTTCCGTATCTGTTCAGCTTTAACTGTATGTTGATAAAATGCCCATGACTGTTGTACCTAAGGCACTTTAAATTGTATTCTTTTGTAATAGACTAAATAATTCCTCTGTGTTCACACCTTTATGGGTAGTGCTGCCTTCCCAGACAACGGTGTTAAAGATCTGCTGCTTTCCAGCCACTCCTTCCCTCCCGTCTCAGCAGGAACTAATTATTTGCATATCCCTGTTATTTTTGTATAGAAGCTGATTGCATGATTTCTGTTGTCTAATTCAGATTGCAGGTGTGTATTTATGAAAATGACAGCAAGTAAGACAAGCGACTTGATTTATAGTTTTCTTGTAATCACAGGCAGTGCTGGTGTAAACGGTTACTTCTACTTGGTATTGCTGGAATCATGACCCTTGTTAAGTGCACCAATCATGATCTTTGGGTCAAAAACGACTCTTTAATGTTTAATACCACAAGTGAGTTGTGGAGTTCAGTCTCTCGGATGCTATTATGGGTGGTAATTGAGTAGTAATTGAGTATCGGTTTAATGGTATAATTTGACTTTAGGGGAGCTGGCCTCAGCCTGAAACCACTAAGCATCTCTGCTGTGCAATCAAGAGAGGTTTAAGTGGACAGTAAATGTAATTGGTCCTTAAAATCTCTTCGTTATTAGAAATGCCTGCACTGACCATATACCTGTACTAACATTTTATGTGTGTGCCTTGTCTGTTTTCCAACAATGTGTGCAATGTGGAATTCATCCAAGGGAAGGTAATCAGGTTTTATAATTGGAAGCTAGACGGCTGTGCATGTAGACTATGGATGTTATCAATGAAAAGACGGAACAGGTAGGAAAGCTGTAAATGATATACATGTACATGGGCATAAAATGTCAGCATTTTATCATAAATAAGATGCTATGAGATAAAATTGTTATTGTGTGAAAAGATTTTTACCTACACAGGAAAAACTTCACTAATGCCTTGTACACACCATCGGAATTTCCGATGAAAAAAGTCAGACGGACCTTTTCCATAGGAAATTCCGACTGTGTGTATGCCCCATTGGAGAAAATCCATCGGAAATTCCGATGAATTCCATCAGAGTTTAAATATAGAACATGTTCTATTTTCTTCCGATGGAATTCCGATGTGTTTTTGGTCAGGCAAAAGCCCAATCGTGTGTACAAGGCATAAGGTTTCTAACACTCCAGCTTTAAAATAAAGGATGGTATTGATTGGTTTGGTGCATCAGCTTGCAAAAAAAATCTCTACATGGGTGAAGGTATAGTAAGTATAAATACAGTATGTGCAGTATACATGCAAAGAGAAACCTAGAGAGCAGACAGAAGTGTGCCAGCTACCCAACTATACAGAAAGAAACGCTACCCTTTGGGAAGTAGAGGACGCTCTATGCAAGCTGCAGTTCAATCCTAGTTGAAGCTTAGGCTGGCCATACATAAATTAGTTATTTTCAATCATTAATGCAGTGGTCGCCAACCTTTTAGACCTCACAGCCCGCCAAACTCACAATTTCGAACCCTGCAGACCGCTAACATGAATTTGACATGCTATATACACACAATGCTCCGGCTCTCTGCATTTACAACCACCCCCTTGCCCCACACCCTGCTGTACACAGATTCATCATTGGATCTCACCTTCCTATCCAGCCAAGTGCTTAACCACTTGCTTACTGGGCACATATACCCCCTCCTGCCCAGGTGAAATTTCAGCTTCCGGCACTGCGTCGCTTTAACTGTCAATTGCGCGGTCGTGCGACCTGGCTCCCAAACAAAATTGACGTCCTTTTTTCCCCACAAGTAGAGCTTTCTTTTGGTGGTATTTGATCGCCTGTGCGGTTTTTATTTTTTGCGCTATAAACAAAAAAGAGCGATAATTTTGAAAAAAAAATACAATATTTTTTACTTGTTGCTATAATAAATATCCCAATTTAAAAAAAAAAAAAACACATTTTTTTTCTCATTCTAGGCCAATACATATTCTTCTACATATTTTTGGTAAAAAAAAAAAAATCGCAATAAGCGACTGGTTTGCGCAAAAGTTATAGCGCCTACAAAATAGGGGACAGAATTATTATTATTTTTTTTTTTTTACTAGAAATGGCGGCGATCTGCGATTTTTTTTCTTGGGACTGCGACGTTATGGCGGACACATCTGACACTTTTGACACATTTTTGGCGCCATTCACATTTATACTGCGATCAGTGCTATAAATATGCACTAATTACTGTATAAATGTGACTGGCATTGAAGGGGTTAACACTAGGGGGTGAGGAAGGGGTTAAATGTATTCCCTACATAGTGTTCTAACTGTGGGGGGAGGGGGGGTGACCGATGCTGTGCCCCTATGTACAAGGGACACAGATCGGTCTCCTCTCTCCAGAGACAGGACGCTGTCTCTGTAAAACGGCAATGAGAGATGATCTATGATCATCTCTCATTCGCCGCACAGATCGCATCGCAAACGGCCACTCTGATTGGCTGTTCGCGGCGATCTGTGATTGGCTGTGTCCAAGGGACACGGCCAACACAGAATTTCCCCGCTGCGCGCTCTGGAGCGCGCTGGGAACGTGCTATTGACAAGCCATCAATTGACGGCTTGTTGGCAATTTAGATCCACGCTAAAGCTGTCATTCGACTATAGCGCGGATCTCAAGTAGTTAAGCTCCATGCTCCCTCCCACAGTCTGTAATCAGCTCTGCCATTGGAAGTCCCCTCCTTCTTCACCTCCCGTTATCTGCACTACTCCAATCGCCTCCCTCTGAGTTCACAGCAGTCGGAGCAACAGAGGAGGCTATCAATGCGCGCTGACAGTATTGACAACTACAATGTTGATTTGTGGCAGAACCCCTGGGGACCACCAACATTTTTCATCAGTGGTCTAGGGACCACAGTTCACAGATCTTTTTCATACAGGGTGTGCAAGATAGGTAGAAGGAGGGTAGGGAATTTTTTTAAGACTAGTTAGAGTTATGCCGCGTATACATGACCGTTTTTTGGGGTTCTAAAAAAAATGAAGTTTTTTTTTAATGTCATTAAAAACGATGGTATGTGGGCTTCAGAGTATTTTTCATGATCTAAAAAATGGGCAAAACTTTTTTCGAACATGCTCTATTTTTTTTACAAAATTTTTAAACGTTGTCATTTTTAAGGTTGTAAAAAATGATCGTGTGTGGGCTTTAACGACGTGAAAAAAACGCGCATGCTCAGAAGCAAGTTATGAGACGGGAGCGATTGTTCTAGTAAAACTACCGTTCGCAATGGAGTAAGCACATTCATCACACTGTAACAGACAGAAAAGCTCTTTTACTAAGTTCTTTTACTAACACAAAATCAGCTAAAGCAGCCCAAAGGGTGGCGCCATCCGAATGGAACTTCCCCTTTATAGTGGCGTCGTACGTGTTGTACGTCACTGCGCTTTTTTTTTCTCAATCGTGTGTAGGCAAGGCCGTTTTAATGATCGGGTTGAAAAAAACATCGTTTTTCTAGACCCTTAAAAACTAAATTTTTTAGAACCCGAAAACCGGTCGTGTGTACGCGGCATAAGCCTTTTCTTTTACTTGAAATGTTTCTCCACCGTGCTTTTGCAAAGCACAGGTTCTCTAACCTTCACCTGTGTGTTCCAGCAATGTAAACATATTTACAATTATTTTACGTGTAGCTCCAGGCAACATCAGGCTCCACACTCCACAATCACAAGTGCTGGCTCGGCTCCATCAAAGCAATCAATTGTATGAACAACAGGGATGATACACACCAAGATAAAAAAATAATCTTCCTTTATTAAAATAGCCAGCAGGAACAAACTCTGATCTGACATGTTTTGTGCTAGGCACAGCCCTCTCTCAAAGAAACCTTGCTTACAATGGATATACAGTGAAACCTCGGAATGCGAGTAACGTGGTTAACGAGTGTTTCGCAATACGAGCATTTTTTTAAAATCCTAACTAAGTGCTGTCTCGCAAAACAAGCAGGATTAAAGCCACAGCGGTGTGCAGTACTGCATTTGGCCAGAGGTGCAGAGCCGCCGCAGTCGATCAGAGCCGTTGGTAAAAACTCAGAAATACTCCGTTCCCATGCCTTTCCGAGGGTTTTCAAGTTCAGCCGAGCTGTCCTTGAGTATTTCCAAGGCTCTCTGTCGCCCCCTCCCACCTCTGGCCACTTGCGGTATTGCATGCCATAGAAGTCAATGCGGAACAAATTATTTTTGTTTCCATTGACTTCTATGGGGAAACTCGCTTTAGTATGCGAGTGCTTTGGATTACGAGCATTCTCCTGGAACGGATTATGCTCGTAATGCAAGGTTCCACTGCAATAGTCATAGCAGATTTTTTGAGGCTTCTATAATTTGTGTACCTTTGGGAAGTGTGGGTATCATTCCACTGATTATGTCCGCATTATGTCCTACTTTTTTAATTGACGGAGCGGTTTTTGTTTTGGAGTCTGTATCACTCAAAACATGATTCTTGTGTCAGTGTTACCAACAGCTAGATGTAAGTTGCCTAGGGATCAGAGGTGGCACAGATTGCCTCATTTTGATGTTGGGAAATATCAGAGATGTGTGGCAAAACCGCAGTTTTATTGCCTTTTGAGTGGCAAACATCATTGATTGCAGTTACTGTCAACATTACCCATCTGCACAGAAACTCAGCAGTGCCACAAACCCCACCAGGCACATTTATTTGTCCCTTTATTTTTACACCTTGTGTCGTTCCTTTTGGACAGATGACAATTTTCAGGAATGTGACTCATTTCCTTAAAGTTTATTTTATAGAAAGACATTAGGAAACAGCATTCATAACATCCTGGATGCTCGTTCCTTGCTTTAGTGCATCGTTGTACTGGTACGCATTAGCAGGGAAATGTCTTTCAGTTTGTTTCATTAGAAGTGGGTTCTATATGTGCTTATTTACCAAGATCATTTTGGGAGACAGTAACATGTTCAATTGTTAATTGCAAATAATGTGTCTGATTGTGCACGACCTTTAAATGATTCAGGACAGACAAATAAATTGCGTTTTAGTTGTAAAATGCTGTGTTCTTTTAGCATCCTGTCCTATGTGCAGTCAGCTCTGTATATAGATTTTAGCTGATTGTGAAAAGACAGTAATTAGTATTTCAATCACATTGTTATTTCTGAATTGGACAGATTTTAGTAGTAGCAAGTAGTAACTTGTTGTTCAAATTATTTTTCAAGAGGTCTATCTTGAAATTGGGGTCTTGATAGTTAAATATACCCACACACCCGGACAATAGGAGTTGTACAGGACTGACATACATGCCAACATCTAAAATATAGCAAAAAAAGGAGAGAAACTAATAGTATCTTAAAAAAACTGACTTTGTAGGCACAGCATGAAAGCGGTTTGTATACAAAGTTTAACAAGATTTTATTATATATACATTAAAAAAAGACTATACAAAACACATAAAAAAGCGTAAGTTCAAAAAACATCCTTCGTCTACAGAAAGTCAACAGATACCCAAACCTAGTATGGAGAAACAGAGCCACAGTGTGTCAGAGAGTATGTAGAAGTCCAATATTGAAACCAAGGGTTAATGTGGATCATAGGAGCCGGGCCACTTGTTGCTCAATACTTTGAATGTCAACCTGTTTCGCAAACTACACTCGTTTCTTCAAGACTTATTGAGTGGGTGCTGATCGATTTTGGATGCAGAGGAGAGGACGGCGAATGACCAGGGGTGGATACAGGGGATATCACACAGAGAGGTGGTCGCAGAGAAGGGGGACTCCCCCAGGAGGAAGGAAGTGGGAAGGGGAAAGGAGAGAAAGTCCCACTACTATCACCAACAGGAGTCAGCCAATATGGTGTACGTAGAGCAGGCAAAGAGAATCAAAAAGTAACCATAAAGTATACACTGCGGTATTGCTTTACACACTTTCTGGGAAGAGATGTAGCACAATGAATGTAGGTGGAGGACACACTCATCACACACAAGGCCAAGAATGCATAATTTACCTGTTCAGATCCTAGTGTATGCTTTAAACCAGCAGTCTCCAAACTGCAGCCCGAGGCAAGATGCAGCCCTTTGCTTGCCTCTCTTCTACCTTATTGCACTATTCCTCCCTTTACTACAGAGCACTATTCCTCCCACTGACACCAACAATGAGGTACTATTTCTCCCACTGATACCAACAACGGGGAACTATTCATCCCACTGACACCAATGATAGAGCACCAATCCTCCATGCTGAGGTGAATGATGGGACACTATTCCTTCCCCAATACCAATGATGGGACATTATTGCTGCCATTGATGCCAGGGCATTTTCTACTCACACTGGCTACAGTCTAGCCCCCTCAAAGTCTGCAGGACAGTAAAGTAGCACTTTGTTTGGAAGGTTTGCAGACTTACTCTTTAAAGTGGAGGTCCACACAAAAAGTAAAACCTCCGCTTTTCAGAAACATCCCCCCCTCCGGTGTCACATTTGGCACCTTTCACCTGTGTATAAAATACAGGTATTTGCACTCACTTTTGGTAATAGACTCCCATGGGAGCCACCCCCCCCTGTCTTCTGGGAAACACAATGGTCCCAGGAGGGAGCAGTGAGGACGTGCCGCTCGTGCATGCACAGTCGGGAACCGGGCAGTGAAGCTGCAATGCTTCACTTCCTGATTTCCTCACCGAGGATGGCGTCGGGGGCAGCTGAGAGACGAACGATTGCTCGGCTTCGGCTGCCGACATCGCGGGTGCACTGGACAGGCAAGTATCCATATATTAAAAGTCAGCAGCTGCAGTATTTATAGCTGCTGGCTTTTAATATTTTTTTTTCCGTGTGGCCTCCGTAAGTGTGATATGCTCTTTAATAGCAAAGTTGGGTAAGGGGTTGACTCTGCAAGAGACTTTATGGACCCATGCTCAGCTATAAACCTATTGCTGTATCTCTTGGTACCATTTAAAAGCAATACCCTCTGTAAAACAACAGGCACCATGCCAAAGAATTTTAATCCATTTTATTTTATGATACATACAAAACAATGCCCACTGAACCTGTTTGATGCAATCAGAGCCTCTTCAAGTTCCTAAATGTTGGCAATTTGAAAGTGCTAATAGGAGAAATATATAAAACATTGTAGTGCAAAATCAAACAATGAGAATACCATAAATGCCCCTTAATGAATGAGCTGTGATTTACATAAACACAGTGAGTGACCTTTATTATAATTACGGAAAAAGTAAAAAAACAAAAAAAAAAGGTTAACTCATGAGCAGTTTTTTTTAAAGATCAGCTTCACACACCCTTTTTGTTAAACATTATTCTACATCTTGATGATACTCAAGACACTAGATAATCCTTGTGTAGGACAACAATGCATAACTGTGTAAGGCTGGGAAGAACTTCATAGACAACTTGCAGAAAATAAACAAGAGGTGGGGTATGTGTAGGACGCAGCAGTCAGGGTTTGTTAACTTGAAAGGTGGAAGAATCTGAGAACAAGATGTTCAGGTGTAAAACCGTACAAAGCTCATTATGGTTTTACGGATCAGCCACATTGGCAATGTGCAACCAGCAAAAAAAAAAGAAAGAAGAATTCTGGGCTGTGTATTGTAAACATTATACAAGATGGCATTTAGCTAAGATTAAATGAAGACGTGCTTTGTCCTAGTTTTTAGCTCCATTCTCTAGTATATACCTTCGTCTCATGACATGTTCATATTGCGCTGTCTCATTATCACGCAAAGGAAACAATTTTCAGCCTTGTCCGAAGAAGTTTACAAAACGGAGCTTGTGTTACTTACATGGTAAATGCAGCTCATCCTGGAAATTGATTAAAATGGAATTCTGTATGAAGGTCCATGAAAAGAGACAGTCAAGAGTAGAACAAAAAGCATCTTCATAAAGCCAGATTAACTGTTGCTGTTGCTTATCTCCGGCAAGGGAGCTTGTGATCTGGTGTTAGTTTTATGTAAACAGTTATGCTTTTATTCGACTTATATTGCGAAGTAAGGCGAGCTCCTATTTACTTTAAGGACTTCATATTGATATGTCGGTGGTCACGTTAACCCTTGGATGAAAAAAGTAAATTCTATTACAGTGTTCTTTATTTGATGGTTAGAAAACGACTCAACAGTTGTAAAAACTTCTTCTCTTCTAGGACTTTGCCCAGAAGATTTTCACGCCCAAGTGATGGTTACACGATATATGGTGGTATTCCACTAAATTCACATATTGCAATTACAAGACTGTCTGAGGCCTCGTACACACGACCGGTTTCCTCGACAGAATCCATCAAGAAAATCGGTGGGAGAGCTTCTTTGCCGAGGAAACCGGTCGTGTGTATGTTTTTTTTCATTGAGGAAACTGTCGAGGAACTCGACGAGCAAAAAAGAGAGCAAGTTCTTCTTTTCCTCGACGGGAGTCAAATTGGCTCGTCGTGTTCCTCGTCTGGCTGCTTTTCGACGAAAGAAACCCGCGCACCTTCAGTAAAAGTAGCGTTTGTAATGGAAATAGCACATTTGTCACGCTGTAACAGACTGAAAAGTGCAAATGTCTCTTACCAAACTTTTTCCTAACACGCAGTAACATGAGATTAGCAAAAGCAACCCCTGCCGTTCTATGTGTTAAAGTCACCGCGTTTGAGAACGAGGAGATTTGTGATTTTTAACATGTGTACGCAAAGCAAGCTTGTTGAGTTCCTCGACAAGCCTAACAAGGAACTCGACGAGGAAAACGATGTGTTTCGCCCGACGAGTTCCTCAGTCGTGTGTACGAGGCCTTTTCCTAAACCTTGGGCCTCCAGTTAGAGGGCATGGTCGGTATTTCCGACAACAAATTCCGACTGTGTGTAGACTCCATTGGACATTTGCTGTTGGAATTTACGACAAAAAAAATTTGAGAGCTGGTTCTCAAATTTTCCAACAACAAAATCCATTCTCGTAGATTCCGATCGTGTGTGGACAATTCCGATGCACAGAATTCCACGCATGCTCTGAATCAAGTACGAGACGGAAGCACTCGGTCTGGTAAAATTAGCATTGGTAATGGAGATAGCACATCCGTCACGCTGTAACGGACTGAAAAGCGCAAGGCGCGAATCGTCTCTCACCAAACTTCTACTAACACGACTGGTATTGAACTTCCCTTTAATGGTGCCGTTGTACTTCCTGTACGTCACCGCGTTCTTGGCTTTCGGAATGTCCGACAACATTTGTGGGGCCGTGTGTGCAAATTTTACACGGCATAAGAGTTTACCGACAGCTTAAACAAGGGGTGCTCAGCTCAGGACCCTCTGATGTGGTCCATGACAGGTTGGCAAGCTCAAATTGCGATCTATGTGTTGCCGCTCCTTCATCCCAAAGCATCATGAGTGCATGGCACCAGCATGGGAGGAAACAGGCTACCGCGGAGGGAGCAGGTGCTGCATAAGCTAAAGCTTCCTCTGTAGTGCCGCCTCCTGTCCCAGACAGAGTGATACCAAGTGCAATTGGCTGGGACCTTTCAAGCAGCCTGGAGAGCGAATCCAGCAGAAGCTGGAAGAGGAAAAGGTCAGTGTATTAAACATCACCTACTCTGCACTTTTCTAATGGGCATATTAGCACTTAAAAGAAGGTTATTGAGCTCCACATGTGTAGCACAGTGCACCTGCAGGTTAGCTGCACCGAGTCATAGACTTCTATTATATCCTGCAGGTTTGATGCACTCTCTGAAAGCGCACCAAAACACCTCAATACGGGATATCTAGCATGTTGTAAACCTGGCTTCCCACTGTGCGTGCACAAGCTGCGTTGCGCTGTGTGAATGGTCCTTAAGGAGGCTGGGGAAAGGGGAATGGCAAGCTTCTGCTTTGATCGCCGAGGATGCACACAAGTTGAACTTTCCCTTTCATTTGAAGGTTCGCTGAAAGTATTTTTATTTAGAAAATGCGTATGTTATTTTTTAAATTTGTGTGTCATCTACCATTTTACTGCTCATTTAGCATCAACAACTCATCTGTCCCAGAGAAGGGAATGTTCTTACAACATAGTGACTTGACCCAATGTTGCCAAAATACATTTCCTTAAGTTACCTTACTGTACAGTAGAACCATGATGCTCTTTAGGGTGGTTTATCTATGGGTAGCTAAGCATATTTGCCAAAGTGGGGGTACATGGTGGTTCCTATTGACAGACAACATCACTCTGTACTCATCTATAAACAAAATCTGCCTGGGCACAGGGCTATATATCTAGGAGAGCACAAGGCTTTCTGTGATTGGACAAGGGTAATATAAACATAACAATATATCCTTGTCCAATCACAGAAAGCCTTCTATTTTCGCTGACTGGAGGAGTTCACAACGATTGAACCGCTGTGATCGCTGTGCTGCAGTGAGGACTGTCAGTTTCATCACCGTAACTTCAGCGGTCACCATCAGAGGTTACATGTAAGTAACATTTGTTAAAGATACCTTATAGCACAGATGTCAAACTGGTGGCCAGCCAGCTGGTGCAGAACTACAAGTCCCATGAGGCATTGCAAGGCTAGTAGTTACAAGCATTCCACAGGCAGAGGCATGAGCTGGAGGGCCATCAGTTTGACACCCCTGCCTTATAGGTACCGAATTTGACGGTGTATAAGGCGACCAGGCATATAAGACGATCCCCTAATGTAACTATTTTTTAAGATTTTTTGCCTGTACTCACCGTATAAGACGGCCCCCCTTCCGACGCTTCATATTTCTTTCTTCTGGAGTCATATTCTTCTTCATTCTTGCTGGAGCTGGAGCCATAATCTTCCTTCTTCTTGCTGGAGCTGGAGCCAATCACAGCGAGCGATGTATTCTATTAATGAATACAAAGCCTGCTTGGATTGGCAGAGGCTGTAACATCGTCAGCCCATGACTCTCTAAATCTCAAAGCCAATCCGAGCAGGCTACTGGATATAGCCTGCTCGGATTGGCAGAGGTTGTTACTCCAATCCGAGCAGGCCCTGTACTCATTTGAATACATCGCTCACCGGGATTGGCTAAGCGGTATATACTGTATGTAGCCGAAGCTACATACAGTATTATCGCACATCCAGCAGACATCCAAAGAGCTGACCCGGCGTATAAGACGACCCCAGCTTTTTGGCCAGTTTTTTTAACCTCCTTAGCGGTATTCCCGAGCGTGACTCGGGGTGGTTTTTCTATGCTATTATCGGTAACCCCGAGTCACGCTCAGGGTAGATGTGCAGCGGCGCGGCTTACCTTCTCGCAGCATCCACAGACAGTTACTTACCTTGTCCCTGGATCCAGCGATGCATCCCCGCTGCGTGAGCGAGTGGGTCCTCGCTCGATTCACACAGTGTCCCCGTGTATTGCCGATCTCCGGTCCCTGCGACGTTACGACGCACGGGGGCGTAGAACGGCGCCAAATTCAAAAAAGTAAACACACACTTTACATACAGTATAATGTAATCTTATAGATTACAGTACTGTATGTAAAAAAATACACCCCCCCCCCTTGTCCCTAGTGGTCTGCCCAGTGTCCTACATGTACTTTTATATAATAAAAACTGTTCTCTCTGCCTGCAAACTGTAGATTGTCCATAGCAACCAAAAGTGTCCCTTTATGTCAAAAATGGTTTTAGATCAGCTAGAAAACAGCGATAATAAATTATAATCACTTGCAGAATTAAGCGATAGTGATTTGTGGGGAAATTTGTCATAAAAAAAATAAAAGTAATGACAGCGACAATTCTGCAACTGAGCAAATTTCTGTGATTTTGATTTGATAACATTATTGAATAATTTTTATTATGATTACATTATCATTTGTTATAATTATTTATAGTTATTTATTATATTGTAATTTATGATTTTGTTTTTCAAACTTTATCATACCTGGGATGTCTACTAGACTGTTGTTTGGACAGATATAAGTGAGTTATTCCTAAGAATTGCAGGCCTACAATATAAAACGCCAAATTTCCATGCAAAAATTTGTACTGCTTTTGGTATGTAATTCCAGACAGAATCATACCGCCAGGGAGGTTAAGTGTAAAAGGTAGTCTTATACGCCAACAATTACAGTACCTAGCTAATGACCCAATTACATTTTTTGCCCATAATTCGGCTTTAAGATTTCATTTATTAGAGTTCAAATATAATTTAAAGGGCTTTCTTGCTGATCTCTTGTCAGACTAACTTCCTTTCAAAATTTCCACAGACTGAAAAAAAAATTAGTTAACCCTTGAAGTCAACATTATTTGGGGCATTATTAACGTTCCAGTATTGAATTGAACGTTCGTTCCATAGGAAAGGTGTAATTTTGAGCACTGAATTGTGTTTCCAAATTAAACATGGCATATCCCTAGCAGCAGTTTACTCATGTCTGATGTGTGCTTTTCATTGGATTGTTTGGCGTTGTGTATCCTACGTATACTGAGACAACATTGTCAGAAGACTATAACTCAATCATATAAAAATCATTTACATTGGAGAGTAGAAATTGTGATATGTCTAGTCTCCTTAAGTTTGGACTTTGTGGCAGAAAAAATGGGAGCTCAAAAAAGCTCAAAAGCCTGTTGGAGTCACTTCTTTGATTTGCAGTGGGCATGAGCCCTTGTAGTAGTTTTGCTAAAAATACCACTTCTCAGTTTTAGTGTATATAAATAAATACAGTAGAGTGCTGAGAAAAACACAAATTCAACTGACCTCCCACTTTGAAATACAAAAAAAAAAAAATCCTAGACTAAAGTATTTTTGCACATGTGCATGTCATTCCATCTTAGAACACTGATTTTTAGATGTGAGTTTAAAGGGCTTTGTCACTTGGGATAGAATTACACAATAGTGAATACCAAGAGGTTCTTCTATGTGAGGCTGTACATTTATTGCTGGCTTAGAACACCTGGTGAGTGTGACATTTTCAATAATCTGCAATTTTACACTGTCTAAATGTGTGTACGTTTTCATTTTCTTGTTGTTGTCTGTGTGTTTCCAAAATATGATTTATAGTTGGCAAAGTTAGAAATTAATACATGTAATGTTGCTTCCTATCAAGATAATTACCATTCTGTAGTTTGTAAGTTTAATTAAACAATGGTATCCTTGGAGTTATTATTTGCTGAATAAAGTAAAGCCTAGCACACGCCACCAGTTTTTCTCCTTCATCCTGCAGGTTGAACAAAAAAAAACCTGACAGCTCTGGTCGGAGCCGGTGTACCAACAATCCAATGTTAGTACAGCGACCGTCCCTACTGTGCTGTTGTGTTAGCACAGGGGGACAGACCCAGCACTCTGGTCAGTCCTCTCAGCCGTTGGCTGAGAGCGCTGATCGGGAGCCAGTCTGCAAACCTTTTTTTGCTCATGAGCCTTTGACAGAAGCCGGGCGAACTTCTGTCGGACCGGCTGCCATTTACAGGGCCATCTTAATAGCATCATGAGCGCCTGGGCAAAGTAATACTCTGGGGCCCCTACAATGAAGACAGTGCAGGTAAACAGACATCAAGCAGGTAGGAGGCAGACAAGCGGAGCTTTCCCTTTTGGGTGGAGCTCCACATTAGTACATGAACAATCATTCTGTACAGCAAAGTAACAGTGGGAAAATACTACATACATAAAAGTAACAAAGCTGTCCTGTGAATATAATATATCTGCTAGATTGATGCTTCTCCTCCAGCACTATGGCCCCTCTATGCACTAGATATCCCCCCAGCACTCTGACCCCTCTACACCCCAGATATCTCCCCAGCATACTGACCCCTCTACACCCTAGATATTCCTCCCAGCACTGTAACCATATACCATAAGATACCCTTTGTATTGTGACCCCACTACATCCCTGATACCCCCTATACTGTGGCCTCTCTCCATCCCTTCCTTCTTGTCCCAAGCATTCAAGCTGCATGGGGCGGGGTCAGAGCATCACTGGCGCTCCGGCCCTGCCCCTCCCTGCTGGCTGTGAAATAATAGGTATCATTCTGCACAGCACACAACTGCCAGCCTGCCTCCCCTGTGTATCCATCACTCTCAGTGCCATCATGGGGCCCCCAAAATCAGGCAGCGTGTGCTCAAGGACCAGCTGATTTGGGGAAAGTGGGGGTCCCCCATGCAGCTGGGGCCCCAGGGCAGTGCCCAGGTGTGCCCGCTTATTAAGACAGCCCTGGCCATACACATGGGTCGAATGTCTGGTTCAATAGAAACATTCTGTCTGTGTGTGCTAGGCCTAACTCCGTCTTTAAAAAAAGAAGAGGCTTCTAGCAGGTATAAACTATAGGTATCCAGAGATGCCTGTACACCCTGCAGGATCTCCTTTTGTTTCTGATATGCCAGAATATCAGCCTATTTTGAATAGGCAAAACTCTAGCACCCCTGGATAGTGTCCGAGCTTGTCCACTGCCTCCTGTCCCCATTACTATTACCCCCCCCCCCCCCATCAATATGTGAAGGCTGCCCTATTATCCAAAAGATATGTTGTGGTGGTGTCGAAACTTTGTCAATTCAGAACTTCCCCTCATTCTCATATTAGGGGCCAGAATATCTGCTGGGTATATCTGTTGACAATTCTAGGTGCCTAAACTTTATACCTGGTAGCAGACAGAGTAAGGGCCTGTATTGACAGGCTTTAGGCTTGTGTTGATGGCATCAGTTCAATATTAATTTGCATTCCCTCAGACTCGTATGGGAATGCAAAATCCATCTGAAGCAAAGAAACGCCCATCAAATGTTTCAACCTCACTCATATCTTTTCATTTCCCCATCTGCCAGAATATTTCTCATAGATTTCTATGGACTTGACACCTTGTAATGGAAGATGCAGATAGGCTAGCCATACACGCATAGATTTCTCTCATTCAGTCCAGTGGCTGGATAAGGCCTCATTCACACATGGATCCGTTCAGGTCCGTCTGTCAGTTTTTCAGGCGGACCTGAACGGGTGCTCCATGCATGTCTATGGAGCGTCGGATGTCAGCGGAGACATGTCCGCTGACATCCGACCTCATCCGATCTGCTAAAAACAAACGTATGGGGCTCACGTCCCCATCCGTCCATGCGGATCGGATCGGGTAAGATCTGATGAAAACGGACATGCTGTCTGTTTTCATCAGATCGCTCCGTAGAGGACAGCGGGGCTCAACAAGCTCCTCCCCGCTCAGTAAGCAGAGCGGAGCTTGTCATCCGTCGGCTCAGCGGAGATCTGCGGACTGATCTCCCGCTGAGCTGGCGGACTCCGTCGGAACGGACTGCGACGGAGTTGGCTATGTGTGAATGAGGCCTAAGAGAAATCACCCAATTCTTCCATCGATGCTCTTAGTAGGTGAGGTTGAAAAAAGACACAAGTTCATCAAGTCCAACCTATGTGTGTGATTATATGTCAGTATTACATTGTATATCCCTGTATGCTGTGGTCGTTCAGGTGCTTACCTAATAGTTTCTTGAAACCATCGATGCCCCTGCTGAGACCGCCGCCTGTGGAAGGGAATTCAACATCCATGCTGCTCTTACGTTGTTTGAGGTCTTTTCTTCTAATTTTAAAGAGTGGTCCTGTGTCTTGTTAAACTCTTTTCCACAAAAAAGTTTTATCCTTATTATGGGGTCACCAGTACAGTATTTGTAAATTGAAATCATATCCCCTCTCAAGCATCTATTCTCCAGAGAGAATAAGTTCCGTGCTCGCAACCTTTCTTCACAACTAATATCCTCCAGACCCTTTTATTAATTTTGTTGCCCTTCTCTGTACTCTCTCTATTTCCAGTACATTCTTCCTGAGGACTGGTGCCCAGAACTGGACAGCATACTCCAGGTGCGGCTGGACCAGAGTCTTGTAGAGTGTGAAAGTTATCGCTTTATCTCTGGAGTTATTCCCCTTTTTTAAGCATGCCAATATTCTGTTTGCTTTGCTTGCAGCAGCTTGGCATTGCATGCCATTGCTGAGCCTGTCATCTACTAGGACCCCCAGATCCTTTTCCATCCTAGATTCCCCCAGAGGTTCTCCCCCCAGTATATAAATTACATTCATATTTTTGCCACCCAAATGCATTATTTTACATTTTTCTACATTGAACCTCATTTGCCATGTAGTTGCCCACGCCATTCATTTGTTCAGATCTTTTTGCAAGGTTTACACATCCTGCGGAGAAGTTATTACCCTGCTTAGCTTTTTCCGTTGCCCCTACTGGCTATTTTATTCTGTTAGCTGATGCTCCCGTTTCTGTCAGACTACAGAACATTGACTGCTTCTGATTGGCTGAGAATTTATTACCTGGCTCATTGGGCTTTCAAACCACTGTTTGTTAAGCTGGGTATTGCCAACAGGGACTCCATAGCTCCAATGTTGGCCAGTTCAGCAGGAATCGGACAAAATCGAGCCGTGTACAGACAGCCTTAGCATGATCTTATAGTTACTCAGACCTGGAATTTCAGCTTATGCAGGCCACAGATGATGGGATTTTCTTTCCTGCAACCATGGAAGCATGGTGCTCCAGCCAAGTTGTAACCAAGATTAATGGATCGACTTGGGTACAGTCAGCCTGCCCATGGATAGTTCTAATCTGAATCGGCCGAGGTTCGAACCGTATATGGCCGGCTTTAGGAATCCATGGAAGGGGAGAAAGTTAGGTAAGTTCAATTTGTAGGTTAAAGTGGCAAACCTTGTTGCTCATAGTTCCTAGCACTTAGCAATTCTATATAAGGACCCTTTCACATGTACAGATCCTGTGAGGATCCGTACCTTTCTCATTCACTTGCTCAGCGGGGATCGCTCCATTGATCCCCGTTGAGCAAGTGGATGAGAGGGCGGTCCCTGCACAATGTGCAGGGACTGCCCTGTCAGATCTCCACTCTCTCCTATGGGGGGATCGGATGAACACGGAACGTCTGCCCGTGTTCATCCAATACAATCGCAGAAGGGTGGAAAAATAGGATTTTCCTTCATCTGCAGGATCGGAGCATAGCGTACACTGATGAGACAGGGTGTTAGCAGATGTCCATCCTCTGACACCCGCTATCCCATAGGGATACATGTATGTCCGTATTTCATCTGAAAACGGATGTATTAAACACGGACATACGGTCCGCTGGTGTGAAAGGGCCCTAATAGTTACTTTTTTTTAAAATATAATATTTGTGTCTTTTACATTCAGCCGTTGGCTGAGAGCGCTGATCGGGAGCCAGTCTGCAAACCTTTTTTTGCTCATGAGCCTTTGACAGAAGCCGGGCGAACTTCTGTCGGACCGGCTGCCATTTACAGGGCCATCTTAATAGCATCATGAGCGCCTGGGCAAAGTAATACTCTGGGGCCCCTACAATGAAGACAGTGCAGGTAAACAGACATCAAGCAGGTAGGAGGCAGACAAGCGGAGCTTTCCCTTTTGGGTGGAGCTCCACATTAGTACATGAACAATCATTCTGTACAGCAAAGTAACAGTGGGAAAATACTACATACATAAAAGTAACAAAGCTGTCCTGTGAATATAATATATCTGCTAGATTGATGCTTCTCCTCCAGCACTATGGCCCCTCTATGCACTAGATATCCCCCCAGCACTCTGACCCCTCTACACCCCAGATATCTCCCCAGTATACTGACCCCTCTACACCCTCGATATTCCTCCCAGCACTGTAACCATATACCATAAGATACCCTTTGTATTGTGACCCCACTACATCCCTGATACCCCCTACACTGTGGCCTCTCTACATCCCTTCCTTCTTGTCCCAAGCATTTAAGCTGCATGGGGCGGGGTCAGAGCATCACTGGCGCTCCGGCCCTGCCCCTCCCTGCTGGCTGTGAAATAATAGGTATTATTCTGCACAGCACGGCGCACAACTGCCAGCCTGCCTCCCCTGTGTATCCATCACTCTCAGTGCCATCATGGGGCCCCCAATTTCATGCAGCGTGTGCTCAAGGACCAGCTGATTTGGGGAAAGTGGGGGTCCCCCATGCAGCTGGGGCCCCAGGGCAGTGCCCAGGTGTGCCCGCTTATTAAGACAGCCCTGGCCATACACATGGGTCGAATGTCTGGTTCAATAGAAACATTCTGTCTGTGTGTGCTAGGCCTAACTCCGTCTTTAAAAAAAGAAGAGGCTTCTAGCAGGTATAAACTATAGGTATCCAGAGATGCCTGTACACCCTGCAGGATCTCCTTTTGTTTCTGATATGCCAGAATATCAGCCTATTTTGAATAGGCAAAACTCTAGCACCCCTGGATAGTGTCCGAGCTTGTCCACTTGTCCGCTGGTGTGAAAGGGCCCTAATAGTTACTTTTTTTTAAAATATAATATTTGTGTCTTTTACATTCAGGAATTAGGTAAATGTACAATGTTCATTTATTTAACTTGTAACATCATTTGTTTGCTTACAGTTATAAATGGGTGTTTCAGACGCCTGGTGCCATTAGAACGTCCCGGAACTGAAAATACATTAATTTAAAAGGCAAATATAGTTCCTGTTGTAATTTTAGCAACATCCCTCTCGCTTGCTGGCTTTCTACCCATCCTTGTTCCATTGTTTGAATGTTTGATGAGTGGGCTGAATGCCAGATCAACGTTTTGGGCTTTTCAGGTCTTTCCAGGTTTTTAGGGCCATTGTGAACACAGTCTAAAAATCCTGAATGAGAATTCCCACTTAAAAAACAAGCAAGTGACAGGTAGAAGTGTTTTTACATTAATCTTAGTCATTGTTTGCAAAAAATAAAGTTTGTCTCCTTGTCCTTTGCAGATAGGGATGAAATACCTCTGGCTTTGGAATGTAATGGTATTTGAATGTATACATACTAATTACAAACAAGCAAAAGCCAAATTAAGCTTTCCGCTTAAATAAGTTCTCGGTCTTTTTACATAGACCCTCATCATCCAGGTCCTTCAGTTGGGTTTGCTATAGTAAAGAGCGTCTTCCTTTCTAAGGCCTCGTACACATGACCGAGAAACTCGTCGTAAAAGAAACATTGTTTTCCTCAACAAGTTCTTTGTCAGGCTTGTCGAGAATCTTGTCAGGCTTTCTTTGTATACACACTATCAAGACAAAATCTCGTCGTTCTCAAACGCGGTGACGTACAACACGTACGACGGCACTATAAAGGGGAAGTTCTATTCCATTGGCGCCACCCTTGGGGCTGCTCTTGCTAATCTCGTGTTGCCGCATGTTAGTAAAAGTTTGGTGAGTGACGATTTGCGTTTTCCAGTCTTCGTGCTTTCAGATCGTTTTCTGCGGTTCAGTTTGTGCTTGTGGGTTCGTATCTTGTCTTTCAGGGCGTGTGGTCAGGTCGTTTTTGTTTTACAGTGCATTCCTGTCCACTCGTTTCTGGTTTTCAGGTCGTTCTTCATAGGACTTGCTGTTCTTCAGTGCTGCCTTCTATTTATTTTATTTCTATTCTTTACCAGAATAAATGGTCATTTTATTTTACAGTTCATACTTGCCTATGTGTTTTTAATCAACCCAAAAATGTAGCTTGTGAGTAGGCAGGTTAACTTTAAAAAAAATACAAAAGGTCTAATTATAAAGGGACAGATCAGATAAGACCAAACAATAATGTTACAATGGTGGTAACTTGACACACCAAAATTAAAAAATAAATCATGGAGATGACTAGAAATGTAATAATAATTAAAAATTAAGATCTGTATTTAAAAAAAAAAATATCTGGCTATATAAATTATTCAAAAATATTCAAGAGATCAGCATGAAACATGTTACAAAAAGTTAGTCAGAACTCTGTGTGAATATGAGCAGCAAAAGAAGATCATTATTGTTCATTTTTGTACCATTCTAAACATGATTTAAATGCGCAGCATTTAAACGATGCAATCATTTTTGCAGCGTGACAAATGTGCTATCTCCATTACGAACGCTACTTTTACCGAAGGTGCGCTCCCATCTCATACTTTATTCTGAGCATGTGCGGGTTTCTAAGCATACACACGAACGTGTTTGGCCTCGTACACACGACCGAGGAACTCGTCGGGAAAGACACATCGTTTTCCTCGACGAGTTCCTTGTTAGGCTTGTCGAGAAACTTGACAAGCTGTCTTTGCGTACACACAGTCAAGACCAAATCTCCTCGTTCTCAAACGCAGTGACTTCAACACATACAACAGCAGGGGAAGTTTGGTTCCACTGGCACAACCCTTGGGGCTGCTTTTGCTAATTTCATGTTACTGCGTGTTAGGTAAAAGTTTGGTAAGAGACATTTTCAATTTTCAGTCTGTTACAGTGTCACAAATGTGCTATTTCCATTACAAACGCTACTTTTACTGAAGGTGCGCAGGTTTCTAAGCATACACACCAATGTGTTTCTCATCGTAAACCAGCCCGACGAGAAACACGACAAGGAAATTGAGACTCCCGACGAGGAAAAAGAGAACTTGTTCTCTTTTTTTCTCATCGAGATCCACAACAGTTTTCTCGACGAAAAACATACTCAAGACCGTTTTCCTCAGCAAAAAATCTCTGCCACCAAGTTTCTTGATGGATTTTGTCGAGGAAAACGGTGTGTACGAGGCCTAACAGTTAGGTCAATATATGGATTTATTACATTGGTAGTGCTATAAACATATTGTTTATGTTTTAATTGGGGTAATATAGGAATAAAAAAATTTGCGCAATTGTTTTGTTATACATAAATCACTGGAGAATCAGCCTTTGTGAAGACGTTTATTCTGTTTATTGTAAGAGAGAATTACTTCTAGGATTCTGAAACTCACATTTCTCGTCTAGAGAGAACAACTGTTTAGGGTACTTAAAAGTATACGTTTATTGCTACTGAATTGAGCGCAAGTTAGTGTGGGGCCGAGCCTCTTCTTTATTTCATATCATTTAGTGCATCATATTTCATGAATATATTGGGAAGTCAGATGAATTGCATGTTAAGTTTACAACCGCAGACTATGGGATCCTTTTTGCCAATAGATTTTATTTAATTTAGTTTTTAGAATGAAAATTCATTTTTTAAGTAACCGCACAAAGGGCAGTTTAGTAGTGCAGGTATAGTACTGTCATGTAAACTGAGATATGATTGTTATGTGATAGTTCATTGTATGGAGCTGTTTTAAAAAATGGTCAGCCTTTTCTTCTAGTTCAGCCTTGTTTCTTGTTAGTATTGTGTTAATGCCATTATGCAATGGTGTGATGAATATATCAGTATTTTGGACTGATCCAAACTATTTAATCAACAAGTTATAGCTGGGTTTTGTTTCTATTGTTTAGAAAACAATTTTAAATGCTGATTTTCAAAATTGTCTAGGTATGGCCTTTGTTGAGGTGTATGAGAATTTGGAAAATCAACCTGTTGTAATAGAGAAAAAATATATAGTTGAAGGCATTTTTACACAATGTATTATCTAGTTCATTGCTAAGCACAGATCTGATACCAGGTGTGGCTGGTGCTCAAACAAATCTCCCAGCCGCTCCCCCCATCTGCAACAACCCTCCCTGCAACTCGGTCGATCATCAACTATTTACCCCATCCGGCTCGCGGGCGGGTTTCCCCAATTCTTCTCTTCCTTGGCAGCTTCCACCTGCTTCTCCTCGTTGGCTTCCACCCTGCTTCTCCTCCTCGGCGCCTTCCACCCTGCTTCTCCTCGGCGCCTTCCACCCTTCTTCTCCTCCTCGGCAGCTTCCCTCTTGCTTCTCCTCCTCGTTGGCTTCCATCCTGCTTCTCCTCCTCTACACCTTCCACCCTGCTTCTCCTCCTCGGCGCCTTCCACCCTGCTTCTCCTCGGCGCCTTCCACCCTTTTTCTCCTTCTCGGCAGCTTCCCTCTTGCTTCTCCTCCTCGACGGCGTCCACCCTGCTTCTCCTCCTCGTTGGCTTCCCACTTGCTTCTCCTCCTCAGCGGCTTCCATTGCATGGAAATTAGGGGCCAAGCACATGAAGATTAGGTGGTCTGCGCCCCTTATGGAATGGCCGCCAATGCCTGATACTAAAACTCAAATTTTCAGACACTATTGCATTTTTATTCAGACTAACAGACCAGTCTACTTAACATTACAAATAAATATAGTACATATATTTTGATTTAAGATTTTACAAGCCTTTATAGTTATCCTATCTGCCATGTAGTCTTTTTTTTTTTTTTTACTTTGATGACCAAAAAGATGATCAAATAGATTTTTATACAAAACCACAAGTACGAAGGAGTCAGTTGGAAACATTATGCAAACTGGGCCTTTTTCAGGCAAGTTTTGCTCCAGCCAGGGAACTGTCGAAGTAGGACCAACAATAGAATATGAACCATTGTAACCTAAAAAGTCATACAGCTTTTTGAAAAAAAAAATTACTTTTCAAGGGACATAGCTGTGTAGAAAAACGTACAGAATAATCAACTTAACACTTACACAAATGTTTGTTCGGTGTTCAGAACTTAATGAAGAATGCATTGGAAGTGACCTTTTAGCGATAGTCTTGTTCCTTGGCAGTGCATTGTGAAAATCACAAGTGGTTTTAAGGTTTAATATAAACAGATTGTTAGGTGATATGTCAGTATCTAAGTTTCAGTCCTAAAGGAAAGGTACTGATTTTCCTTTTTGTCTTTACAGTGGCTTCATTTCCAATTATATCTGGTGATGTGACAAACATATTGCTGAGACCGAGAGACTCTTATAAGGAAACTTGCACCGGTTCTACACAGATGGTGTGGAATCACCAAAGACCATTAAGTAAAAGGTCGAAAGTGGTGAGCCGTAGTCAGCTTCAAGGGAAGGACAATCAGTTGGTTCTCACTCTTAACAATGTGGAAATGAAACATGTTGGACTGTACACATGTGCGGATAAAGAGACGGGCAGCATCTACTCTTCATTTTACCTGTTCATTAAAGGTAAGCTACTTTTCATTGTATTTATGTAGGTACTGTAACTACTGGGTAGGCAGGGCTTGTAAACTAAGACATTATAGATAATGTTCTTTCAAAATTCAAACAAACGTGTCTTAATTTTTGTCAAAGTATGGTAATGGCTGTGGATTTTAAAAATATTCGGAACAAGCAAAAAAGAATAATAGAAACCAATAAGAATGTCAGATCTTGGCATGTTATTAGGCTTAAAGCGGATGTCCCATTAAAAAAGTATATTAAAAGCCAGCAGCTACAGATACTGCAGCTGCTGACTTTTAATATTAGGACACTTACCTGTCCTGGAGTCCAGCGGTGTCCGCAGCAGAGGACGAGCGTTCGCTCGTCTCTCTGCTGTTCCCCCCTCCATCCACGGTGAGGGAACCAGGAAGTGAAGCGCTCCGGCTTCACTGCCCGGTTCCCTACGGCGCATGCGTGAGTCGCGCTGCGCCCGCCGATTGGCTCCTGCTGTGTGCTGGGAGCCGAGAGTTCCCAGCACACAACGGGGGGGCGTCAGGATGTCGCAAAAAAAAAACGACTTTTGCCCGAGACTGCGGGCCGGATGTGGGTGCAGATACCTGTCTTTAGACAGGTATCTGCACCCCCCTCCCCCTGAAAGGTGTCAATTGTGACACCGGAGGGGGGGAGGGTTCCGATCAGTGGATCTTCACTTTAGGGTGGAGATCCGCTTTAAGCCTCGTACACACGACCGGATTTCCCATCGGGCTAAACTTCCATGAGAGCTTTTGGGTGGGAAAAACGGCCCTGTGTATGCTCCATCGCAGTTTTCCCGACAGGAAAACTGCTGGGAAAAAAAAGAGAACCAGCTATTTTTTTCCCGCTGGGATTCCCGACCAAATCTCTCATGTCAGTTTTCCTGTCGGGAAACCCGGTCGTGTGTAGGGGGGAAAGTTACCAAGCAGGTTCTCGGTTTTCCCCTCAGGTTTCCAGGTGGTAAAAAATCTGCCGGGTATCCCGTACATGTATACAAGGCTTTAGAAGGCTAATTACTTTGATTAGATGCAGTGACTGAGGCAAACCTTTGCAATATGTTGTGGGGCATTATGTAGAGGAATGTATAGTGTTTTTGTACATATTCTCTTTTTGTCATGGCTGCTGACTCCCGGCTTTCAGTGGCAATACTTGGCTGAGCTTATCGTTAGCTAATGAAATGTGATCATCTGCACTTGAGTGAGTCAGAGTAAGGAAACACTACCCCTCTCTCACTCTGCTAACGCACAAAGATCCATATAGACTTTTAGGCTCCATTCACACCTAGGTGTTTTTGGGCATTTTTCTGCTCTAAGCCTCACCTCTAAAAACGCCCAACAAGACAAATCCCATTCATTTCATTTCATTTCATGGCCCCTGTTCATATCTGAGCGTTCTGTCGCCTAAAGCAAAGCGCCCGTCGCCCAAAAAAGTACATGAGCTTCTTTTTTGGCAGATTAGAGGCGTTTTAATTCTTTACATTGGTGACCTTTTGAACTTCAAAACACCTGTACAAAAATGCTTGCAAAAATTATGCAAAAAAACTCTGCCTGAAAAACACCAGAAAAAATGCCTGTAAAATAGCAATGCCTAGATGTGAAAACAGAGCATTAGGCTACATTCACACCTGAGCATTTGATTTTCAGGCAGAAATTCGCGCGTTTTTACCATGATTTTTATCGTACTTTTTGACATGTTTCTTGCCACATTTTTCCAGCCGGTCAAAAGGTCACATTGTAAAAAGCAGAAAAACTCCTGTAATCTGCCCAAAAAGAAGCTCATGAACTTTTTTGAGCTTCAAGCGTTTTGATTCAGGCTACAAAATGCTTAGGCCTCGTACACACGACTGGTTTCCTCGGCAGAATCCATCAAGAAACAAGGTGGGAGAGCTTTTTTGCAGAGGAAACCGGTCATGTGTACGTTTTTCATCAAGGAAACTGTCGAGGAACTCGAAAAGCAAAAAAGAGAGCAAGTTCTCTTTTTCCTCCACGGGAGTCTAAATTTGCTCGTCGTGTTCCTCGTCGGGCTGCTTTTCGACAAGAAACTCGAGCGTGTGTATGCTAAGAAACCCGCGCACCTTCGGTAAAAGTAGCGTTTGTAATGGAAATAGCACATTTGTCACGCTGTAGCAGACTCAAAAGGGCAAATGTCTCTTACCAAACTTTTTTCTAACACGCAGTAACAGATTAGCAAAAGCAGCCCCTGCCGTTGTATGTGTTGAAGTCACCGCGTTTGAGAACAAGGAAATTTGGTCTTTAACATGTGTACGCAAAGCAAGCTTGTCGAGGTCCTCGACAAGCCTAACAAGGAACTCGACGAGGAAAACAATGTGTTTCGCCCGAAGAGTTCCCCGGTCGTGTGTACGAGGCCTGAGATTTCAACAGGGGCCATTTATATGAATAGGATTTTGCTTGTTGTTTTTTTTTGGGGGGGGGGGGGGGGGGGGTTTACGAGCTGAAATTCAATGTGAATGCAGCCTTAGAGCTAAAGATGAGCTAAACTCACTGCAACAAACTTTTTTTTTTCATTCCTTCCATTCACTTTCACATAGTGTGGCAGTCTGCCAGAACCTGGTGGCATTTGTGCACACAAGCAGAAATCCCACCCTATGTGTGCATATGCATCGCCAGTCTCTGCCAAGTCCTACATACATGGAGGACACCAGCAGTCCATATGCGCATGTGCTATGAGTTCATTCATTCAGCAGTTTGATCCTCTTTAAGCTGGCCATACACTTAGGCCGCGTACACACGATCAAATCTATCTGCTGAAAACGGTCTGACAGACCGTTTCAGCAGACAGATTCGATCGTGTGTACGGGCGGACAGACAGATTTTGCCAGCAGACAGATTTTAAAGCATGCTTTAAAATCTGTCTGCTGGGAATCCGTTCGTCCGACATGTCTGCTGGTTAGTACGCTAACCAGCAGACATATCTGCCCGCACATGCGTCGAATGGATTTGACGCATGCGCGGAAGTGTTTTACTTCCTGGTGCGGTGACGTGGCGGCGTCAACGTCACCGCCACGTTACCGCGCTGTCTGCCGGCGGGGATTTTGGTTTGATCGTGTGTACAGCGATCAAACCAAAACAGCCCAGCAGACAAATCTGTTCAAATCGGTCTGCCAGACCGATTTGAACAGATGTATTTGGTCGTGTGTACGCGGCCTCACAGATTTCTTTCATTCAGTCTGCAAGCTGAACAAATGACATCTGGTGGATTCATCCTTCCACTCTAAGGCCTCGTACACACGAGGGGATATGTCCGCTGAAAACGGTCCGATGGACCGCTTCAGCAGACATCTCTGATCATGTGTATGGGCTAGCTGACAGATTTGTCCATCGGACAAATTTCAAAGCATGCTTTGAAATTTGTCCGCTACAAACCTGTCCGTCGGATATGTCCGCTGGTTAGTACGGTAAACCAGTGGACATATCCTCCCACACATGCGTCGTATCCTGTGAATGGATCCGACGCATGCGCGCGGAAGTGTTTACTTCCTGGTGCGTGACGTGGCGGCGTCAACGTCACCGCCGCGTCGCCGACACGTCACCGCGCCGTCCGCCGGCGGGGAATTTGATCCGATGGTGTGTACACGCCATCGGATCAAACTCCAGATCGGACATATCCGATGGAAATGGTCCGCGGACCGTTTTCATCGGATATGTCCGATCGTGTGTACGAGGCCTCACAGTGGGATTGCCACATCCCTCCAGTCAAGCTATTGTATTCTGGCAGCCAGTACCGCTGTATATCAGAATACCCAAAGAGTGCCTACATCTGATTGGATGCAGGTGCCGTTGGGCTGACAATTCTAACAGGCTCTTTTGACAAAAGGCAATTGAACAATCAACTTTTGACAAATTAGGCGATGCTGACAGGACCATACACTGATCAAATTTCAGCAGAACCAATTGGAATTGGACCAATTTCAAGCAGTGTATAACCATCATTAGTTAACAGTGAGTCAATACCAGCATTCTCTAAACTAAAAAAATATATTTTATACAAAAAAAAACCTAAAGCAAATCTAAAACAAAAAATATAATGCATTGGAAATTAACAGTCCTTGGTGAGGTGGCTGCATTCATTTAATTTTTTTCAGGATTTTATACTGCATTTTAACCTTTGTTGGCTACGCTTACTCATTCTACTGTATCAATGGAGGGAGCCATGGTTGTCACCTTGGGCTGCACTTCAAACATATATCTTCTTCTCTTTATCTCAGTTACACTGGGTGGGGGCAATTAGTAGTTTACAGAAGGAAGATAACATTGATTGAGACAAAAAATGTTCTTGAAAAATGAAAAGGAATGCAACCTGTGCATCTGAGTTCTGGTAAGGTGCAAGATATTCCTTTTTTGCTCGTAAGCTAAGATAACCCTAAACAGTCTATACAGGCGTATGGCCAGATGCAGTCTTTTGATACCCATGCTGAACTTCCACAGATATGTGCTTTTGCTGATGTGCTATCCAATATCCTGTACTGCCCAAATGGTGGGTCTTGTATGTATGTTCAACCTACATGTTCCATCTGTAGTCATTTTATAGACAGATGAATAAAGACATCCTAGGATATCACCTGGACTATCCTATTGAAAAAGAAACTACTGAGTAGATATCTGCTATAAAGAATATAGATTGTACTATAAGAAATATATTGTGTTTGTTTTTTAGTTACCGACAACCCATTCTACGACAGTGCACCACCTTTTGTTGATGCAACAGAAGGCCAGGATGTACCTGGTATATGTCCCCTGGTTGATTCGGATGTCACCGACTATGGTATTAAGAAGTGTGATGATTCTAGCCTACCTGAAGGTTTTGTCTATGAGAAGGATATTAGGAATGGCATCACCATAAAAAATGTGCAGACTAAATTTGATGATTGCTATGTCTGCACGGTAATGCATAATGGAGCGTTGAAGCATAGCAAAGCCAAGAAACTGATGGTCAGGCCTGGTGAGTAGAAAAGATTTGTTGTGTTTGATAAAGGTATCCATACATATGCAGATTTACATTAATCTGCAGATAGTGGTTGTATTTAGACCTTTGCAAAAATATGTCAGCCTCTTGAGAAAAAAGGTATCTCATAATATAACCAACAATAGGGATGAAAGATGGTACATCAGCTCTATATTAAATCAAGACTCAAAGGGGTTGGTTTACTAAAACTGGAGAGTGCAGCCGTGAATGGTAGCCAATCAGCTTCTAACTTCAGCTTGTTGAATTAAAGTGCCTCTAATGGTAGAAGATGTTTATTCATTGCATTAAGATAAAAAAACATCATTGTGCAGCAGCCTCACTTACCTGAGACCCATCTCGATCCAGTGTTGTTGCCCAAGAGCCTTGGCTGTGCAGGACTCTCCCTCCTGATTGGCTAAAACACAGCAGCGGGTGCCATTGGCTTTAGCGGCTGTCAATCAAAGTCAGTGCGACAATGAGGAGAGAGAGGGGACGGGGCCGAGGCGCAGCTCAGGTGCCTTCATAGTAAGCTGTTTACTGTGGGGGCATTCGGCAGGAGAGAAGGGCCAGGAGCACCGAAGCGGGACCCGAGAAAGAGGATCTGGCTGCTCTGTGCAAAACAACTGCACAGAGCAGGTAAGTATAACATGTTTGTTAATCTTAAACAATAAAAAAATTGGATTGAACAGTGCTCCGTGGGATGTTCAAAGCTTGGGATATTTTTTATAACCTAACCGTGCTTCAAACTTAACAACTTTATCCCTGACCCATGTGGTGTGTTCCTTTACCTTCATGATGCTGTTTGTTCACTAAGGGTCTCCACATTTTGTCATGTTATAACCAGAGCTTTTTTTCTCAGAAAATAGGTGCAGGAACTCAACCACGACCCGTTCAGATTTCACAAACAGTAGAAGGGTCTTAAAGGGGCATTAAATACCAGAATTGCATTACATACAGTGTGTAGAGTTCAGGGGGTTACAAAGCAGTCACTTGTAAACACTGAAACCAGACTTCTGTGTTCACAAGTGATTGTGGTGAGCGGGCACCAAAGGGTCTGAGCCAAAGGTGGTGGAACTGAGTTCCCCCAAGTTCCCCCAGAAAAAAAGCCCTGGTTATAACCAAACATGTAAATACATTAACATTTTTGGTTATAACATGACAAAATGTGGAAAATTTCAACAGGTATGTATACTTTTTAAAGGCACTGTATAATTTTTTTCCAGATTTTTTTTTATATTTCCAATCCAATATTTGTACCACAAACCTCTAAAAACCTGAATGACATCTCAAGCCAATGTTATTCTGTACTTGTATTTGTCAATTTCCCTGATAGTAGCCTATGAGGTTATCCCTAACTTGAAAAGGTGCAACTCTTTAGAAAAGTTAGCTAAATTGTAACTTTTAAATCACAGTCTTATGCCCGGTACACACGATCCGATTATCGGACAAATGATCGTCCGTTTTTTTTTTGTATGCTAATCTCACATCGATTCTGATGAGTTTACTAAAGTCACGAAAATTCTCATACGACAGAATAAAAAATCGGAAGTGATGTCATGTGTTGTAATGCATTTTCGAGCAAAAGCTGTACTGACTAACCCTCCTGGCGGTCTTCCCGAGTCTGACTCGAGGTAAAATTTTTGTGCTGCGATCGGTAACCCTGAGTCAGACTCGGTCTCGCCTCGCAGCATCCACAGGCAGGGTTTACTTACCTTGTTCCTGGATCCTGCGATGCCTCCCCGCTGTGTGAGCGAGCGGGTCCTCGCTCGATTCACACAGTGTCCCCGTGTGCCGCCGATCTCCGTTCCCTGCGACGTTACGACGCACGGGGAGGAGAACGGCGCCAAATTCAAAAAAGTAAACAAACATATCTTATAGATTACAGTACTGTATGTAAAAAATACACACCCCTCTTTGTCCCTAGTGGTCTGCCCAGTGCCCTACATGTTCTTTTGTATACTAAAAATGGTTCTTTCTGCCTGCAAACTGTAGATTGTCCATAGCAACCAAAAGTGTCCCCTTATGTCAAAAGTGGTTTTAGAGCAGCTAGAAAACAGCAATAATAAATTATAATCACTTGCAGAATTGAGCGATAGCGATTTGTGGGAAAATTCGTCATAAAAAAATAAAAGTAATAACAGCGACAATTCTGCAACTGAGCAAATTTTTCTGTGATTTTGAGTTGATTACATTATTGAATAATTTTTATTATAATTATATTATTATTTGTTATAATTATTTATTATATTATAATTTATAATTTTGTTTTAAAAAAAATTCATACCTGGGATGCCTATTAGACTCTTGTTTGGTCAGATTTAAGAGAGTTATTCCTAAGAATTACAGGCCTACAGTATAAAACGCCAAATTTTCTTGCAAAATAATTGTACCACTTTCAGCACCTAAAATCTGAAATAATCATACCGCCAGGGAGGTTAAACAAAAATCGTACGATCTGGCATCGTACGAATAAAAATTGCGTGCATGTCCGATGGAATATTATCAGATGAACTGTCCTGATCGGGTCTCGAAAGCTCTGTACTAACGATCCGATTATCGTACGATCGCTCCGAAGGTGGCATTTTTCATTCGATTTTCGGGTCGTGTGTACGGGGCATTAGTTGCAAAGGAAATGTGAATGTTACGTTATTATTTCCCTACTTCATTGGGCTTCTTTCCCGTTTAATTGTAATGTTATTCAGTAGATATCTGTGCACATTTCTAAATATAATAATTGTCTCTACTCCCAAGCCGCCAGCAAAAATGACTTTTCTTACAATTGACTAAATGAAGTCATGATGCTGTCCTCGAGCTGTAGCACTGTCTTATCCATTAACACGTGACCCCCATCTACTAATGATCCAAAAATGTTCCCAAGAGTATAGAGCAGACTCTTCTCTCTAGTAATAGGCATATGGAGACCAAGTTATCTTTCCAGGCATTCATGTGAACAAAACATGTCTCTTTTTACGTTTTTTCTTTTTTTTTTTTTTTGTTATCTCAAATACAGTAGAATGCAAATAGTAATCTGTTAATGTAAGAATTTGACAATTGTTAATTTTGTGATTTAAATATACAGCAAACGCAGATCCAGCCCAGGGTATGTTAATTAAAGTTGGTTCACTGTGGCAGCCTTCAAACTGGAGAGGCTGGCAGCTCTGGCATAAATAGGTGAAGGCATTTGTAAGGTGTCCTGACCTATTAGACTGCTAAAACTTAAATCCTCCTTTACAGATTATGGAATGGGGGGTATACAGCTTGTGTGATCCAAATGCCTTTTCATTATAGCAAATCACCAAAACACCTGCCTAGATCCTGGTAAAAGCCAACTTTATTGATAGCAGTAACAATCGAGCATGCAAGGTTTGAACAGGCTTGTCCTAATGCCGCATACACAAGATCATTTTTCGGGTTGTAAAAAACAACGTTTTTCAAGCTCTAGAAAAAACAAAGTTTTTTTCAACTTAATCATTAAAACGGCCTTGCCTACACACGATCGTGGGAAAAAAAAATGCTCTAGCAAAGTGCGGTGACTTACAACACGTACGACGGGACTATAAAGGGGAAGTTCCATTGGGATGACGCCACCCTTTCGGCTGCTTTAGCTGATTTCGTGATAGTAAAAGACGATTCGCGCTTTTCTGTCTGTTACAGCGTGGTGAATGTGCTTACTCCATTACGAACGGTAGTTTTACTAGAACGAGCGCTCCCATCTCATAACTTGCTTCTGAGCATGCACGAATTCTTCACGTCGTTAAAGCCCACACACGACCATTGTTTACAACCCGAAAAACGTTAATATTAAACACGTCGTGAAAAAATAGAGCATGTTCGTAAAAAAAATTGCCCATTTTTCAGAACCCAAAAAATGCTCTGAAGCCCACACACGATCGTTTTAAATGAATTTTTTTTTAAAACTTAGTTTTTTACAACCCGAAAAATGATCGCCTGTACGCGGCATTAGACATATTGCTGAAAATGTCATGGAATTGATAGACTGCTTGTCTTGGAAAGTGTATAAAATGGCACTTAGTACAATCATCAAAGTTAAAAATAGCATTTTAGTCAAAAGACTAAAATGGGACTAAAACTAAAATGCCATTTTTGTCAACAGACTTAGGCCGCGTACCCACGATCAGACCGGTCCGATGAAATTGGTCTGTAGACCAATTTCATCGGACCAGTTCGATGATGTGTACGGCCCAGAAGGGAATGTTATTTTCTCAACAAACGTGGATTCACTCTTTAAACCTTCCTCTATTGAAGGGGTATTACCACTTTCTCAGCTAGGATGAAGATCCTTGTATTTGTGGTTGGAACGCCCAACCTACACTTTTAAAGGAAACCCATAGTTAAAGAATATTTAGGCTGGCATCATTGACATTTCCTTCTGACAATGCTAATTCTCTAGTTGTCATGCTGTTTTAAATTCCTTAAATACGTTTACTGACCCGGAGCAATAGTTTTGACTTTCTAATCTACGTTTTTGTTCCCGGTCAGTAACTCAGAGACAGGCAGCTAGCTTTCTTAGTAGGCTAGCAGTGGCACTCCCTGTAGTTACTAATTACTGTATTTATTGGCGTATAACACTCACTTTTGTACCCTGAAAATAGAGGGTAAACTGTGCCTGCGTGTTATACATGTTTTTTTTCTTGAAACTTCCCTCTTAAAGTTAGGGTGAGTGTTATACGCGGATAAATACGGTATATTGTGGAAGAAAATGGTACCGATAAAAATAAAATATGTATTTTTCAGCTGATTTTGGAGTAAAAAGGTTAAAATGTGATCAGTAATAAATATACATTTCCAGTTAAATTGTTTCTCTTTGATGGAATGTCCTACCCCGCTAATGCCGGTAATAGCTAATGTTTTTATTATTTATTTTCCAGTTCAAAAAATGTTACCCACAATTACTTTAACAAAATCCAAGCTAGTCGTCAAGACTGGGGAACCCTTTGAGGTTACTTGCATGGCAAGGGATGTTAATGTCGTAGAGGTCCGTTGGATCAATGCAGGATCCTTGGTAAGTCATAGCTTGGCTTACATACCTACAGCACCTTGCATCAAATTGAATATGACATTTTCACACAACATATCAGTCACATTGTATTTCCAACAAGATCTCGTACTCTGTCTCAAATGAAAACACTTCTTTGAATAATGGCCTGCAAATAGCGCTAAATTATTAAAACGTGGTTGTGCCGCTTACGTATTAATTTGCTGTTTTGGCCACATAAAAGCTTTTGTGATTTGAAAGGCTCCTGTAATGGAGGGAAGGACGGCAGTGTGGTAACAGCTGGTGGGTGTCTCAAATTCTCAGTGCACTATAAACACAAGTCTGTAGATTTAGAGCTGGGCGCCCCGGAGTGTATTTACATGGGAAAACAACACTCACTTTTGTCAGGTCTGCATATTGTCAGCTAACCTTGGGAGAAAAGATTTTTCAGAAGAAATACAAGATTGTACACAAATAATTTTACAGTATTATGCAATTGATCCAGGTGCGGGTAATATATTCTGAGCGAGAAATCTAGACCTGGACGGATTCTCTAAATACAGATTGTGTGAGTTGTTATGAAACTATCTGCATAGAAATGTGATGGGAAAAAAGACTCAGTGCTACTTTTTTGTGGGGTTGAGGGTGTTGTTTTGTTCTTTTAGATGTTCGTTCTGAGGTTAGACTTATACGTTCATGTATAAAATCACTTACAGAGTGGTTGACTGACTTTGTTTTCTATTGGTCTCTGCTGAGCTAAGCTTAGTGGGTTGTTTTTTGCCTACTAATATTGACATTAAAGTGACACTAAAGGCTCCTGTTTTTTTGTTTTTAATAACAAACATGTCATACTTACCTCCACTGTGCAGTTCATTTTGCACAGAGTGGCCCCAAACCATCTGTTCTGGGGTCCCTCGGCGGCTGTCTCAGCTCCTCTCCGCATTAGCCAACCCCCTCTGGGAAGCTCTCTCCCAAGGGGGCTATCTTCCGAGCGCCCTCCTGTGTCATACACTCGGTGTCCACAGACGCCGAGTGTATGACTCTGCCCCGACCACCGGCGCCCACGTCATTGGGTTTGAATGACAGCAGTGGGATCCAAAGGCTGCGCTGCTATCAATATATCCAATCAAAGCTGGGACTCCAAGGAGAGAAGGACGGCAGGGATGCGCGCATGGAAATTTGGGGGGTCATGTAAGTAAAAAGGGGGGGGGGGGCTAGTGGGGCTGGAAGGCCGGACACTGCAAGGTGTTTTTTCACCTTAATGCATAGGATCCATTAAGGCGAAAAAACACAAGGATTTACAACCCCTTTAAAGTCTCATCTGAAGTGCGAAGCTGTATTTGATTCATAGGTGTGCACAGTTTTTTTTGTATTAGGGTGTGCACCCCAAAAGCTCAATTATATTTGCGTGTATATGCATATGTGTATACTAACAGTGTCAGTAGAGCAATGCGCAGTGTCAGTAGGACAGAGATTGGTTTCACTAGGGCAGTGGACAGCGTCAGTAGTTTGTATATGTTTTTTTACAATTTTTTTTTAATAAGCCCTAGTAGGGGGGTTTGGTGAAATAAGGGTCTAAACAGGGGGAATCTGCGCCATACAGGCTTATTAGCATGTACCCTGGCACACCCTGTGCGCAAGCCTATGGTTCGCTTTAAATGCAGATAAAATCAGTCTAATGGGAATCTTGTTTATTTATTTATATCTCCCTTTAACGTAGAAGCCAAAAGAGCTGGTGAGCTGCATTAATGTTTTTCTTCTGGTTTACCAGAAGATGCTGTTTTGAAATGTAATTAAGAAGAGGGTCCTTGCTTTAGATTGTTGTGTAGATTCACTTGGGTTCTGTTTGCTACCTATTCCTACTAAGCAATAGGGAGACAATTGTGTAACACCAATGTTGGAGAAAGAAATGATATACTCACACACTATACACTTAGGGGATTATTTACTAAAGGCAAATCCACTTTGCACTACAAGTGCACTTGGAAGTGCAGTTGCTGTAGATCTGAGGGGGATATGCAAGGAAAAACAGCATCTTTGCTTGCACATGATTGGATGATAAAATCAGCAGAGCTTCCCCTAATTTCAGGGCTTCCCCTCAGATCTACAGCAACTGCACTTACAAGTGCACTTGTAGTGCAGAGTGGTTTTGCCTTTAGGAAATCAACCCCAAGGGATTAAGTTTGTGCAAACAATTAATGTATTTCAAATATTACACAACAGGATTTATTAACAGGCTCTTGTAGGTTAGCTTTACCGCAGTGACCCTTGCCCAGCTGTCTAGGGAACTTGCTGTTGTTACACGTGACATAGGTACTGTGTTTCAGGAAAAGCCTGCAAGCATGTTATGTGTTCTCATATGCCGGTTACTATGGACATCTCCGTTTACAGCATCATGGTAACAGAGTTGAAAGGTTATGCTCTTAAATGCAGAGCTCATGATTCCATTGTTCTACCAATCTGTCCAGAATGCATCCAAAACTGGCTCAAGACAGGTAGAGGGTTCATAGAGAATGATGGATGGTGGGGCATCTGCCTGTCCTCAGTCTCATTGCTGCACTACCTGCCACAAATGTATCTCTGTCTTGGCTGATGGAGGTTACGGTGTATGCAAATTGCTATACTTGTTTCCTCAGTAACAAAGGAATTATTACAACAGGTATAGCCACCCAAACCTATAGTGCCTGAAGGTCAGCTACGTATGTGTGTAAATGTAAATAGTTGGACAAGTATTTGCCCTTTTCAGTTCAGGGCCTAATTTGTCTTCTGGGATATAGATACGTAAAAGGAACCTTTGAAGTAGTAGAGGAGTTTTGCAGTCTTCTCACACTTTTTCTAGTCCAGCAAAGTACAGGCTTTCCTTAAGCATGCAACTTTTACCTGACTGAAAATGTAATTGGAACAATATATATATATATATATATATATATATATATATATATATATATATATATATATATATATATATTAAATTCCCTTCCCCCCTACTGTTTTAGTATCAGCAATAAAAATAACAATCTGACTGGGAATCAGCTGTTAGCTCTATTATATATTACACATATCAACTGTTAATCTTATTAACCTCATACACTAACCACAATCTATATATACAATATATATATATACTAGGAATAACAAACATTTAAATATCTGCTCCACAATAAATATATATATTGGAGCAGATATTTAAATGTTTGTTATTCCTAGTAGCCAGTCAAATCTCTTGTTTCATTTATTAAACTGATACGGGAGAAATAACAGTTTAGCGCAGATTAGCTATAGACAGTATACATACAGTACTCATAGGGTTACCTTTACAACCCATTTAATTGAACAAGCTGAGGGGTTAGAAGCTGATTGGTTTACATTATTATTATACAGGATTTATAAAGTGCCAACAATTTACGCAGCGCTTTACAATATAAAAGGGAGACATGAGGCCCATTAACTAAACACACAAAACATAATAGAAAATATAAACAACTAAATTGTTTTCACAGTTTTCTTCCATAATCTGCCTTTATATTGTGTATTTAAAATTGATATCAAAGAAATGTTCAACGGAAAGAGCCACCCAGATTGTGGTTAGTGTATGAGGTTAATAAGATTAACAGTTAATATGTGTAATATATAATAGAGCTAACAGTTGATTCCCAGTCAGATTGTTATTTTTATTGCCGATACTGAGACAGTAGGGGGGAAGGGGATTTAGTGCGGGTTCACACAGCAGGACTTTGCAAGGCGACTTCAGCGCGACTTGAGCAACTTACAAGGCGACTTAAAGTTGCCTCCAGGACAGGTGACTTTGGCTGTGGCCAATCACAGAATAATCAGCTCTGTGGGAAGTTGCAAAACATGCAACCTGTAGACCTTTTTAAACATAGTCTATGGAGATTTCTAAGGGTAAATGTTTGTCACCATTCCACGAGCGGGCGCAAATTTGAAAAGTGACATATTGGGTATCAATTTACTCGGCGTAACATAATTTTTCACAATATAAAAAAAAAAACTGTTGTCTTATCTTTAATTCAAAAACATATGCTTGTAAAACCGCTGCACAAATACGGTGTGACAGAAAGTATTTTATTCTCCAGGGTGTTAGAAAAAATATATATATAATGTTTGGGGGTTCTAAGTAATTTTCTAGCAAAAAAAAAATGTTTTAAACTAGTTAACACCAAATCTCAAAACAAGGCTTTGTCCTTAAAGCGGAGCTCCACCCTAAAGTGGAACTTCCGCTCATCGGAACCCTCCCCCCTCCGGTATCGCATTTGGCACCTTTCAGGGGGGAGGGGCTTGCAGATATTTGCACCCACTTTCGGGAACACACTGCGGGGATCTGTGGGTAATGCGTCACTACCCGTTACGGTGTGTTCTGGGAAACACACGGCTCCCAGAACACAGCAGGGGACCAGTGAGGACAGTGCATGCACAGTAGGGAATCGGGCAGTGAAGCTGCAACGCTTCACTGCCTGATTCCCTCACAGAGGATGGCTGTGGGGGCAGCAGAGAGACGAGCTGCAGACAGTATTTGTAGCTGCTGGCTTTTAATATTTTTTTTTTACACCGGAGCTCCGCTTTAAGTGGTTAATTGAACCAGCTAAAGTTAGAAGCTGATTAGTTACTGTGCACAGCTGTACTGGGTGGTAAAGTAGTAGTAACCCCCCCCCCCCTCCAATGACTGACACTCTCTAAATGATGAGGACATTTGTATTACCGTCTGCAATACTTTGCATGGTATACTGTCTATAGCTAGGCCTTCCACATTCCCTGCCATAATTAGCATTGACATCTTGGAGAACCTTCACAATATTTTAAGCCCCCCTTTTCCTTCCTTCCTCCCTCTCCATATTCCCTGCGGCGCGATCATCCTCCATTTCCTATTTTTTATGCTGTTCCTTTCCTTTTGTCCGTACGTAAAGATATAGTGGCCCAGTCATGTGTAATTTGCATATTTTAATGAAGCTGCAAAGGTGATTTAATAATCAGCCATATCTTAGTAATAAATTCTTCTCCATCACACAAGCACCTGCATTGTTGTCATTATCGTTTCATCTGTCATTATCCAATTGTATGAAAAGCTACTTGCAGCAGACAGCTTGTCAAGGCCTTGCTTCCGAGACTTCTGATTTGACATAATGATTTTTTTTTTCATTATAATAGCTAATTTTGTGATTTCATTGCAGAAAGATGCTGAAAAGAGCCAGTTTATTTCTACTTCTAATTTTGTTCGCAACCGCACTCTGAGCAGCCAAGCCGTTCAGTATAATGAGTCTGGTACATACATCTGTGAAGCCAAGAACAGCATTGACGTGGTGAACGTTACGTTCACATTGGAAGTTCTCGGTAGGTAACTGTTAGTTAAATATTTGCAATGTATTAGTGGAGTCACTGACGTCATCTACCAAGCTTCTTTTATCTGTATCTAAATTGAAAACCTCCGTTTACCACCGATTTCTACTTTTATCTCTTTGTATTGATTTCTATTGCCTGATGTGGACATCAGTCACACGTCTGGTTGCTGTATGCTTATAGCTGTTTAGGGGTTTATGGACAGTTTTGCTATCTGAAGCATTTCATCTTGCAGCCCATAGCAACCATTCATTGTATTCCTTTACGGTCTCCAGCTTGTGAGCTAAGAAATAACCTTTTACTTTACACATTGTTAGTCATAAGGCCAGCCTGCAACAATGTGCCTCCTTATGCCGTGTCCACACGGTCGGAACAAATGTTCGATGTGAGCTTGTTATCGGAAAATCCGACCGTGTGTGGGCTCCATCTGACATTCGCTATCGGAAATTTTCCGACAACAGGCTTGTCGAGAATCTTGTCAAGCTTTCCTTGCATACACACTGTCAAGACAAAATCTCGTCGTTCTCAAACGCTGTGACTTTTTTCTCGTCGAGATCCACGACACAACCGTTTTGCTTCGGCAAAAAAGCTCTGCCACCAATTTGATGGATTTTGTCGAGGGAAAACGGTCGTGTGTACAAGGCTCGAGAGAACATCCGTCGGAATTTTTTTTTCCGGTTTTGTTGTGGAATGTCCAATCGTGTGTACGCGGGATAAGGGTTTGGGCAGATGTCCATTTTAGGGGCTGCCTAAATTACATCTTTATCAGGCAGAGTGGAGCTTCAATAAAGTAACCCTTCGTACCTTCTTATAGGGTTTATTGAACACCGTGAGAAGGGTCCCCACAGGTCATGCTTGGCTGTATTGCTGAGATGTGTTCCTTTACTTAGATGCTTTTTAATGGACTTGGCAAAACTGCCAGACACAGGTGGGCACATCAGTACAGCTTCTTAGTGGAGGCATGAACAGCATAACGGCCTAATGCAGGTGGCCTTTGGTGAGCCTTTAAATCAGACATCTACATGAAGGTTTAATAAGGGCATGCAAAGAGCAGTTACAAATATTTGATGGGTGTGCCAGTCAAACGCTGTTTTTTTTTCATTGAAACGCAACCAGCTGCGTTTGTTTGAAATGAAAAGTCTGTGTTTGACCTGCTTTGTGTGCAATTTAGACTCACCTTAATAGGACATGCAACTACAGGAACACATCGCAAAGGTTAACCTCACCCACTGAGCTGCCAGTTGCACGACCCATAAAAGTCAATAAAATAGTGCTGGTGTGCGTTCCAAAACATATGTCCAATGTAGGAAAATAATGCTCATTGACATGTGCCCTGAATCCTATTGGATGCCAAGGTTGGCATTATATCATTGTTCTTTTCCCTTAATTGTAAATTCTCGTGTTTTTTTTTTTTTAAATAACAAACATGTCTTACTTACCTACTCTGGTTTTGCACAGAGCAGCCTGGATCCTCCTCTTTTGGGGTCCTGCTTTGCTGGTCCCTCCCTCCTATTGAGTGCCCCCTCAGCCAGCAGCTCTCTATGGGGCACCTGAGCCGAGTCAGGGCTCCGTGTATCCATTCAGGTACAGAGCCCCGGCTTAGCCCCACCCCCTCTTTCCCCTGATTGACTGGTTGACTTTGATTGTCAACCACTGATGGTGCAGGAGGAGTGTCCCAGATGGCTTAGACACTCGTGGACATCGTGGGAAAGTAGCTCAGGTACGTATTAGTGGGTGCTTGGGAGGCTGCTACACACAGAAGAATTTTTATCTTAATGCATAGAATGTATAAAGATAAAAAAACTTCTGCCTTTACAACTCCTTTAACGCTGTATTAAACTCATAAACAAACATTTATTATATTGCAGCTTACCTATTCCTAGATGTGTTGGCTGCATTTGTTTTCTCTTTTAGCCTTTCTTTGCTTTATTTTTATCTGGTGATCTGGCCAGTAAGTCTTGTTTTTCAAAAGAACAAGCTCTCTTGCATCAGTTACATGGATGAGGCAAACCTTTTTAACACTGGTCAGCAATGATCGGCATTTATTTATGTAAAACCTTTATCCCAGTAGGAAAAAAAAAAACCTGTTTGCTGTAACTGCTTATGAAGTATTAGCTGGAGCTTTTGCTTCAATTTAATAGTGCATTTAAATAGGCTAGTATCCCTTCCCCCCACATTGACAATGCTAATGTCCAAAGGTGGCCCCTGTGCTCCTTTATCCAGGGTTGAGGTGCTGTAATACAGGAGGTGTGTTACTGGTCAGATCACCAGGTGAAAACAGAGGTGGAAAAAAAGTAAAAAAAATATATATATATGTATGTAGCCACCACATAAGCTGCAATATATTACGTGATTGGTAAGCTGTAATATATTACCAGATTACTATATGGTGGATTCTTGTTTGTTGTTCTGGCTTCCTGTATTAAAAAATAACTCTATTGAATAAGGCCCCTCTATGTTTCTATGTATTTATTTCCATGTTTTTTTTTTTTATGAACTGTCTTTGCTCTAAGCTGTTATTATAATGATATCTAATTTTGTTACTTTTATAGAATTTGGCTACATTAACTTGACCATCACTGAGAACACTTCAACTACAATTGATTTAAATGCTGGGGAGAACATAAAATTGCAGGTCTATATTGATGCCTACCCCCGCCCTGATGAAGAGTACTGGACTTACATGAACGAAACCCTTCTGAACACCTCAGATCACTTTGTACAGCCACGAGATGAGGGCAATAACAGGTAAAAAAAATAATAGTTATTGAACATTCTTATCTTGCATGAACGAGTATATCATAGTACATTTCTGGGTTGGAGAACCAAGGTCCTCCAATTTGACATCCGTATTAAGTAGGGCAAAGCCTTAAAGTGGATGTATTCCCTCAATACACCCAGTGAAGTGAACAGCCTCAGATGATACACATGGATGAAACCAATCTCCCTACATTTTTTTTGTGTATATCTGCTGTCTTCACATTTATATACTGTTTAGAAAGTTAAGATTGTGTTAGGAGATTTTCTCTTCCTGGTTAACACAGAGTGTGATGTCTGGGCATACAGCCAACATTGCCGATTAGAGGAAAGGCACACACCCCCTCTCCTCATAGGCAGAGCTCTCAGAGGTGTTTTGTAATAGGACCTGCTCTCTGCTAATCTATTTTAGCATCCTCCCTGAACAGAACATTCTAGCTGCTTTTGTCTAAAAAGTCTAGGAATTTGTCAGGAGTTATCAGGCTGATAACAGAGGAAACGTTCAGGAGAGAGCTATGAGACGTAGCTCATTGAAGAGAGACAACGAAATACTGCAGATATGTGTGCCCAACCTTAAATTTCATGAATTGGGTTTACATCCACTTCAAGGACTTTTCTTCCCTCATATAATGGGGACACTGAATGTTTTATGCACCAAATGTTGTACTGTCCAGATTTAGTAAACAGCCCCCACAGGTATCATGGGGGAAAAAGCCTATGCTTTTAGACAATCGCATATCAGCTTTTATAATTGTGGCTACCGATTATTTCAAAAACTGACTACAGCCCATTTCACACTTTACCCAATTTTGAATTTGGTGAACAATCTCTATTCCTCTAGTAAATATACCCCATTGTCTCAATGAGAGTTGCCCTAACTGGATGTGTTCCACTAATTCTATCTCTGATTAGTTAATGTCTATCTCTGTTCACTTTAGGTATGTTAGTGAGCTGCACCTAATTCGACTCAAAGGCGAGGAGAAAGGAGTTTATACTTTTTATGCTTCCAATTCCGATGCCAACGCTTCAGTCAGTTTCAACATATTTGTCAAAAGTAAGTTTGCTGTAACTCTCTCACAGTGTCCATCCATTTTTAACTGACAAATTGTAATCCCAGGTTTTCCTTTATTTTCACAGCAAGACCTGAAATCCTAATTTATGATAAGATTAGGAATGGCATGCTCCAGTGTGTGGCGACTGGGTTCCCTGTACCCTCCATTGAATGGGTTTTCTGTCCAGGATCTGAGCAGCGGTATGCATTAATGAATATATAACAGCTGATGCAAAATTAGGATAGCAATATGTAGAAAAAAAAGTGCAGTCTATAAACTAGAGTTGTGTAAAAGTGTCCTTCGCACTACCAAGGTTAATAGTGAAATGTAACAAAGTCACAAATAAAGAGTAAGGCCGCGTACACACGTCCAAGAACCTCGTCGGGCTAAACCCATCGTTCGGCCAAATTTCCTCATTGAACAACGAGGAAAAAGAGAGCATGCATGTACACACTTCCGATGAGCGTCCCGTCGGGAAGCTCGTCGATTTTCTCGGCAGAATATGTCTCCCAGCGAGCTTCTCGCTGGATTCTGCCGAGAAGCTTGGTTGTGTGTACAGGGCCTGATAATTGTGAATAAAAACCTAATAGTGTTCACAATACACAAAATAGAAATCAATAAAAAAAGGTCTAATAGCGCGTACACACGATCGTTTTTCGGCATGAAAAAAAAACAACGTTTTTCAGCATGTAGAAACCTCATCATTAAAACGACGTTGCCCACACACCATTGTTTTAAAAAAATGCTCTAACAAAGTGCGGTGACGTACAACACGTACGACGGCACTACAAAGGGGAAGTTCCATGCGGATGGCGCCACTCTTTGGGCTGCTTTAGCTGATTTAGTGTTGGTAAAAGTCGATTTGCACTTTTCTGTTACAGCGTGATGAATGTGCTTACTCCATTACAAACACTAGTTTTACCAGAACGAGCGCTCCTGTCTCATAACTTACTGTCTCAAGAATCTCGTCAGTGAAAACGACAGATTTTTCCTGACGAGATTCTCGGTCATGTGTACGCGGCATTCGATTTTTTCTTGAATTGAGTTATATATTGAGTTATATATTCATTTTCTTGGACTTTTTTATGTAACTAACTTTTTGCAATTTCATTCAAGTCTTTATGATTTTGATCATTTATTGACAAAGTGATAATAGATTACTGTGCGAGATCAGCTTTTTTATTGATTTGTGAACTAGAGTTGTCATATACAGTAAAAGCAAGTTTTAGCTAAATGCCTGCAGACGCATCAAATTAAATGTTATGTTTCTAGGAGAAGACAGTCAGGTGTCCTGGCTGCTTTTTGATTGACAGACATGTTTTACGTCTATGCCGACGTATCCATGCATTATTGACAAAGGATCTTTTAAGTAGTGCATTGAGATCCTGTGTTCATTAGCACAATTACTAACGTGTCATCCTGCCTTGATGGAGACACAATAAGCTGTTTTGCAGTTCTCAGTTCAAATGGTATTGTCTCATCTGTGACCTGACTATATAAATGAAGGCACAGTGTCACCGGGTTGGTGTTTTATTTTCCATACCTGGAAATGTTTCCATGTACTCATGAAGGAAAATTGACCATGCATTGTTATTGCAGGTGTACAGATTCTCCAAGAATCCCCCCCTATGATGTAAAGTTCAGCCAGGAAAATTCAACTCTGGGTCGTATGTTGGTAGAAAGCATCTTGGATGTAAGCTCCATCAGGAAGAATGGTACCGTCCAGTGTATCGCATCCAATGATGTGGAGAGCACCTCATCCATCTACAGCTTTGCAATTAATGGTAGATGTTGTTTTATTTCAGGTTTACGCAGATCTTTTGGTGTTCTTTGTTCGCAATGCCTTACATTGTCTTGAGAGAAATAAAGAGCCAATAGGCCTCTCCCCCAGTACATCAATGCTTCTTTAGTCTAATAGCCTGTGATACAAAGAAATACCAGGGGCGGACTGACAACTCATGGGGTCCCCGGGCAATAGAACATTATGCGGCCCCTGGGCTTACTGATGGCCACCACGCCAGGAGGCAGTGCAGAGGTGGGGCAGCTAAATTCTCAGGATTTTCACATCAAAAAAGCATATCCGTTTCTGACATATCAGGGACAGATGTAAAAAAAACACAGATTTTTACATACTGTCCCTGGTTTTACTGAGCCTGGCAACCCTGATGGGGCCCCCTAGTGGCATGAGGCCCTCGGGCAGTGCTCAAGTGGCTCAATGGTCAGTCCGCCCCTGAGAAATACTTATGTTATTCCTCAGTCCTGTTGCAGCTGGAACACTTTCTGGATCTCGTTGCAGCCCTGGAGTGTGGGCAGGCACTAAACCACATCATATACCAGGGGTGGCGAACAAGTTCGACAAAAAGAGCCAAAATTTTAAACTGTGAGTGTCAGAGAGCCACACCACGCATTGACCTGCCAAAACAGACAAACACTCACACAAAAGCATATAATTTTAACAATAATATATTAAACACATAATATAACATGCTCAGTCAGGTGTTTTTTGTTACCTTGTTGGAGTGATGGGATGATAATCTCAGTGGGATTTCTGGCATCTTTTGTTTTCAGTAATCTTCTGCAAATCAGGTTTGTATTCAGTTGTAGCCACTCGGAGCAGTTCCTTTACATGAGTGTCAGTCAGAATGGTGCTTTGATTTCACTTGTTTCAAAGTAGAAAACAGCTTCTCACAGACGTAGCATGGAGAGTGCTAAAATGACGCTGAAGATTTGAAGCCTTGAAATGTGATATCATAGTATTGCATATTAAACACAGCGCTTTCCCATTCCGTTCAATAAAGAAGAAAGCATCTTCCCATTCTTCCAAAAATGTCCTGTGTTCATCTTCATATTTTCGTTTAGCTTTGCATTTTGCCATTTTGAGTGAGGGTAAAAATCCTGCAGTGATGGTGAGGGTGTTGCTGCGTCCCCCACACTAAGAACTAACGGCAAGATGTGACACAACATGTGACACACGGGTCCCCAAGCTCTATGGCCCGTGCAGTTGTTTCCGAGGGATGGGAGACGTGATGACGCAGCCTGGGGGGCCGGACTACGCGCTCGGAGATCTCTCCTCAGAGGTCCCTCCTCTGAAGCAGCATAACAAAATCCAAACTTGGCAAAGAGCCACAGTATACAAAATAATGATAAGAGGCAAAGAGCCGCATTCATTTTGGCCGGGAGCCGCATTCGGCTCGAGAGCCGCGTGTTCGCCACCCCTGTCATATACAATGCAGGACCAGTGCTGGTTGTTGAAATGCAGTGTAGGTGATGACATTGGCGAGAAGGGTGGTAAAACAACCAGAGAGGAGGAGCAGCTTCATAGGACTGGTCATGCTTCTTTGAACCAGTGGGGAGGAAGTCTTGAGAGTTAATTTTCTTCTATTAAATACCCTTTAGGTTGAGTGAGCATTCCTTCTTGTCCTCGTCCGTGATAGGCGAAACACTGACTCACTGCTGGGAAACTGAATCAGTGTTCTGTCACGGACAAGGATAACGAGGAGGCGGGGCTTTGTTACACTGAACGGCCGCCGACAATGTCACAGCTCAAGATCAGGTACATGAGGGTGCATATGGGCACAGTGAGGCTGCAAATGGGCACAGTGAGGCTGCAAATGGGCACAGTGAGGCTGCAAATGGGCACAGTGAGGCTGCAGATGGGCATTGTCCACCCTCTTTTCCACTAACAGTAGCTGCTGCATTTCTCACCCTAGGCTTATACTCGACTCAATACGTTCCCCCAGTTTTTTGTGCTAAAATTAGGTGCCTTAGCTTATATTCAGGTCGGCTTATACTCGAGTATATACATATGTGGTGAGGGGGTAATATTTTAAAGCAGTGTGTTTATATTTTTAAATACATTAAAATACTAAATTGTGCTTTTATTTTATTTTTCAGAAGAACGTATTTCCCACAAATTGTTCACTCCGCTGTTGATTGGCTTTATAGTGGCTGCGGCAGTGATGTGCCTCGGCATGGTGATTCTCATGTACAAATACATGCAGGTACGGCACATTTAGTAAGTTCCTAATCATAATCATCCTGTGTCTGTTAGTGTGAAAAAAACAACAACAATTGTTCTTCCTCTTTATTAAAGAAACCAAAGTATGAGATACAGTGGAAAGTAGTGGAAGAAATCAATGGCAATAATTACGTTTACATTGACCCAACACAACTTCCCTATGACAACAAATGGGAATTCCCCAGGGACAGACTGTGCTTTGGTAAGTGTGTTACACTACACAGTTACTGTATGTTATGACTATATTTCGTTTTCCTCCATTTCAGGACAAAAAAACATTTCATGGAAAAAAAATACCATATTGTCTACAGCTGTATCCCCTTTTTTCTATTTACATTACCAAAATGTATGGATCCAATCCTATGATAAAGCCAGAAAAGCATTTCTCTAGTCAATTGTTTTGGGATAGGGATGGAGGATTAGAACGTCTGTCAGGCAGTGTGCCCACTGGAAAGATTTACCTCTCTCCTGATCATCATTTGCATTTGGACAGACAGGGGTAGATTTACTAAAGGTAGATAGACTGCACTTTGCAAAAGCATTTGCTCCAGAGCTTAGTAAATGAGGAGAAGCTTTGCTTTGCAAAGAATAACCAATCGTATGCAAGGAAAATTACAAACTTGCATTTTTGCTTGTATGTGACTGGATGATGGCATCCAACAGAGCTTCCTAATAAGCTCCGCAGCAGATACAGCTACAAGTGTCCAGTCTATTTGCCTTAATTTAATCAGAATTTTCAAAATTTCAGTTGTCACTGGGACAGGGATAGAGTAGGAATCTTCCAAGACCTATTGAAATGACAGGGGGATTTAACCTCACTATTGATATATATGAAATGTCTTCCTTCTTCCTGTTATGCCTTATCTTTTAAATGGAAGAATTTCTATTGGGTGAACTTTACAATAGTATCTAGACATATCCATGTGGATTGTGTATTTAATGTTTTATGTTGTTTTGCCTTTGCTATACTTTATTTCTGTAGTAAAATGCTATTTAATATTGTATTAAATATTACAGTATTAAGTATTTAAATTATTATTTTTTTAACTTTTTTAATAGGGAAGATTCTGGGTGCTGGTGCTTTCGGTAAAGTGGTTGAAGCAACTGCCTACGGACTCCTTAAGACTGACAATGCACTGACTGTTGCTGTTAAAATGCTAAAACGTAAGTCTTTTGGCTATTTGAGATTATTATTATTTTTTTATTATTATTTATGTCTAATTATGTATAAAAATCTCTTACTGTCATTGCAGCAAGTGCCCATGCCACAGAGAGGGAAGCTCTCATGTCAGAGCTGAAAGTTCTGAGCTATCTTGGTCACCACAAAAACATTGTGAACCTGCTTGGTGCATGCACTGTGGGAGGTAAATTAATATATGCTTTCAGTATCTAACAAATTAAAAGTATGTTACAGTGAACTTCTAACCTCACAATTATTTTTTCTTGTAGATTTTGTATTACAGTATTCTACAGTAGAACACAGTAAAGCTAGTGATATCGACACAAATTATCTTTTCCATCAGATACTATACCTTGCAAAATGTTAACTTGTCTTCACACCGATGTTATCAGAGTTTGTTCCATACTTGCTACTTTTTCAGTGGGAAGCTGTGGTCAGCATATATTGGCTGATGGGACTTCCCTATTTTAGCAAACAACACGATAAAGATCTCAGTACTACTGGGTTCCATAAAACATTGTACGAACTTCCTGTATGAGGCAAAGCATTGTCATTATATTTATATTACATCTATAAACTTGGCTTTCTTCATGGTAACAATGGAGGAAGCTGGACACAAACAACACTATCTAAGGCAGTGGTTCTCAACCTTTTTAGTGCCATTGCCCTCTGATAAAATTTCCCAAGTCCTGGGGACCCCTAACAGTAAAATTATTTTCGTAGAGTGGGTTGTCGGCACCCAAGGCAAGTAATTTGCGCCCCTAACCCACAGACATTTAGCACTCCCTAAGTCCCTTCCACTCGTACAGTATTAAAAACCCTTATGGTACATTTTAGGATGTACCACTCTTTCTCTTTGGTCTCCTTTCTTTCCCTTGTATCTCTTTCTATGCTAATTTCTTGTTTTATTTCCCCATTCCTCTCTCTAGCTGTCTTGTTCTTTCTCTTATTCTTTCTCTCTCTTTTTCTTTGTTACTCCCCCTCTTTTCGTCTCCCTTCCTTCTCTAATGCCGCGTACACACGATCATTTTTTGTGATAAAAAAAAAACGACGTTTTCTGTGAAGTAAAAAACGACGTTTTTGAAACGTCACTTTTCAAAGACGATGTTGCATACACACCATTGTTTTTTCACAAAAAGCGAGGTTACGTTCACCACTCTTTTCCATTGAAGCTCGCTTTATAACTAGCTTCTGGGCATGCGCGGGTTGAAAAACGTCGTTTTAAACAACGTTTTTGCTACACATGGTGACTTTTTGTGAAACAAAAACGACGTTTTGAAAAACGACACAAAAAATTCAAGCATGTTGGAATTTTTTGGGTCGTTTTTTTTTAAGACAAAAAACGACGTTTTGCCCACACACGATCAATTTAAATGACGTTTTAAAAAACAAAGGTTTTTTTCATCGCAAAAAACAACCGTGTGTACGCGGCATTACTCCTTGGTGGGGGGAATGGGATCAATGGCAGTACTGGCGGGGAGTTGGGATGAGTGGCAATGCTGGGGGGTGGGGGTTCTGATCAGCCAACTTAGGTGCTCGTGACCAAGGTCATCTGCTGATCTGAGAACTGTAGTGGGGACTTTTAAATGACAACTATAATCACAGGTAGTGTTACTCACTGTGTCTCCAGCTTTACTGTGTCTCCGACTATGTGGGGTCAAAATGCCAAAATCTAGAGATAGGGTATCCTCCAGCCCCTCCCACTTCACATTCCTCACCAGTCAGCTGACCTCTAGACTCTGTCTCCCAGTCATGCCGTGAACTGAATGGGGGGCTCCAGGAACAGCCCTGCTGGGCAACCGCAAAAAAGGCTGGGAGAGCAGTGCAGGCTTCAGGAACAGCCTAGGTTTAGGTGACCCCCTGGCAAATCCTTATCTGACCCCTAAGGGGGTCCAGACCCCCAGGTTGAGAACCACTGATCTAAGGTTAAACTCTTACAATAGCTTCATTATGTTACTTTAGGGGGCATGCAGACATGAGAGCTTTATGTCCCTGCAAACTCCCAACCTTTCTAGATATTTCTTCTTTGTTAGGGTGGAAATTTAACTTGGCCAGTTGGCGTTGAAACATTAATTCCAAGGCTATCCAGCAGTCCTTCCCCATAAACATACAGTAAATGCCTGGCCAACCCACTGGTTAAAGGAAATGTGTTAGGCATTTAGTTGAGGTCAACAGTTAGCCTTTCAATGTTTTACCATTTGGTTTAGTATTTAAAGAAAAATCCTAGCTCAAGAATTGCACTTAGCGGTGGCTACACCCCAGATGGCTATCTCTTTCCACATTTTGAGTATTCATAGACAAGAAATGCCCTGTGCCTATTTGACAGTTGACAAATGCCAGTGACTTCTATCACATTACATGCCTTTCTATAGAAAAGAATCATGCGTATGTTGATGAGCATGAAGAGTAGAAAAGACCATTCACTGTTCAGATGGCAACTTTATGACTTGCTGTCCTTCTTGGATAGCCGTACACAAGAAGATTTCTCTAGTTCATTGCCACTGGCTGAACAAGAGAAATCACTCAATTCACCAATCAATGCTAAGCATTATGGTTGGAGGAATCTCTTTGCCTCCTATTGTATTCTGACAGCTTCTGCTGCCATGACTGTCAGGCGGCGTACACACGACAGAGGTTCTCGCTGGAAGCTGCATTCCAGCGAGAACCTCGGCCGTGTGTACGCTCCTGGCTCGCCCCGCCCGTCGGGAATCCCGCACGCTCTCTTTTTGCTCGACGGCCCGCCTGGATGAATGGCTGGTTGCCATTCCCGACGGGCGGGTCGCCGATTTCGACGGCCGGCAGAGAACCTCGACGGGCAGAACGATGTGTTCTGCGCGTCGAGGTTCTCTGCCGTGTGTACGCGGCTTCAGAGTCCCCGAGCAGTCAGCATCTGACTAGCTGCTATCGCTGTCCAGCCAGGTTTTTTTTGCTCGTCTCTTTAGATTTTTAACACATTTTTTGAGTCATGTGGTGCCAACAAGGTCCCCCAAGACTCAAATTTCAGCCCATTTAGTGGGAATTGGCTGAAATAGAGCCCTGTATAGCTAGCCTTAAGCTGGGTACACACGACGAGAAACTTTTTAGATTGTTTGGGAAAACCGGTCGTGTGTATGCTCCATAGCAGTTTTCCAGATGAGAAAACTGCCTGGAAAAAAATTTGAACCTGCTCTTTTTCCCTGCTCTTTTTCCCCGTCGTGTTTCCCGTCAGTCTTTTTCTTGTTGCGAAAACCACTCGTGTGTATGCTTTTCCGAGGGGGGAAAACGTGCATGCTCAGAATCAAGTATGAGATGGGAGCGTTCGTTCTGGTAAAAGTAGCGTTCGTAATGGAGATAGCACATTCGTCACGCTGTAAGAGACTGAAAAGCACAAGGTTGAAAAGAGCAAATCATCTCTCAACAAACTTTTACTAACATGAGGATCAGCAAAAGCAGCTCAAAGGGTGGCGCCATTTGAATGGTATGTCTCCTTTATAGTGCCGTTGTACGTGTTGGACGTCACCACGCTTTGGTTGAGCAGTTCTTTGACTGAACATGTGTATGCAAGGCAGGCTTGAGAGGAATCACGTCGGGAAAAACTTTGGGTTTTGGCATATCAGGAAAACCGGTCGTGTGTACAGGGCATTACAGTTTTTTTCTGGTTGCAAGAAAAAAACCTGATAGCTCTGGTCGGAAACGCTGATCTAACCATGCAAGGTTAGTACAGCGACCTCCCCTGCTGAGCTATTGTGTTTTGACCCCCCCGCTAGAACACACTGATCAGCACTCTCCACCATTGGCTAAGAACGCTGATCGGGAATCAGTCGGCTGCTGGTTTTAGCATGCGTGTCCGACAGAAGCACATCCAACAGACCGACATACCGAATGTCGCCAGTTTTTTTTTGAACCGGCTGTTGTTTCCTGACATTTGTCCCATGTGTACCTGGCTTTAGGTCTACAATTATCTTATCCATCAACTATACACCACATAGCATCTAATTAGCTTACTAAACATATTCAGAAATCTCTGTTGTTGCTTCTGCCTCTACTATAGAAGCCAGCCTGTATATTCGGTATAATTAAATAAGTTAGCTGTGTTTTGTTTTTGGGGCTCGTAAAAAGGATTAAACAATGCTGTCACAGACTTACGCAAACATATAGTACATTAGCCACCTGGATGCCTAAGGGGTTAATGATAATCACTTAATTGTAAGAATGGCTTAAGCCATAATGTGTGACTAAGCCTACGTGGAGCCAGCAGCAAGTAAAACGCTGTTATGTGGGCTTGTGCTGTTCATCGTGGAGCATAATAAATGCGTCTCATTTAAATGCATTCATATTTACATGGAGACACATAACCTGTTTAGTACAGCTATAGAAGTGATCATCTTCCACTGGTATCTTTGGCCAGAAAACACGCACCAGGCTGGATAACAAGACATCTCCATCCTTGGACTTTCTCTGTTTTTCTTTATGCGGTAAATATAGTGCCAGTGCGGTTCTGCCAAGCAATTAGCATTGTACTGTGACTGAAGAGAGTTATGATCACAGCATTGTCTGCGCTCAGCTCTTTACCTGTCACCTTTGTTTATTTGCTCTCCAGACAAGTGTCTCAGTCACATGCTATTTACCTCAGGCATGTGGCTGATGTCGAAACTAATAGTTTAGGCGGAGGAAGGGACAGGACTTTATTTTGTACGGGTTGCTGCCTGTTATGTTGAGCAATTGAAAAAATATTTTTGATATTTTTTTGTTTGTATGACAAGACTTTTGATCATCATGTTAGCATTTTATGGACTAAACATAATTGTGATAATTAAATTACAGTAAAACCTTTGGTTTGAGAGTGTTTTGCAAGACAAGCACATTTCACAACTATAAAAGAGAAGAGAGGAGCCTCTAAGTGTAGTAATATGGTTACATTTAATTAGGGTACAACATTTAGCAACTTGCATGGTTGAAGATTAAAACAGGCACATCTAAGTATGCAGGCATCCGGGTAAAGTTGTCCACATAGATCGATGTCGTTCCTTCCACTCTGTGCTCCACAAGCTCTTCAAGCCTCACTTTCAGATCGCTCTTCTGCAGGGTGGTCTTCCCGGTCACGATTGCAGGCTGACATCGGTGAAAGCCATCGGTGAGGACCGCGGTCTATGTGGACAGCTTTACTCCGGATGCCTGCATACTTAGATGTGCCTGTTTTTTTTTTATTACTAGGAATGGCGGCGATCTGCGTTTTTTATTGGGACTGCGACATTATAGCGGATATATCGGACACTTTTGACACATTTTTGGGACCATTTACATTTATAAAGTGAACAGTGCTATAAATATGCACTGATTAGTGTATAAATGTGACTGTGCACATATACCCCCTTCCTGCCCAGGCGAAAGTTTAGCTTCCGGCACTGCGCCGCTTTAACTGACAATTGCACAGTCACGCGACGTGGCTCCCAAACAAAATTTACGTCCTTTTTTTCCCACAAATAGAGCTTTGTTTCGGTGGTATTTCATCGTCTGTGCGGTTTTTATTTTTTGTGCTATAAACAAAAAAAAGCGTCAATTTTGAAAAAAAAATACACAATATTTTTTACTTTTTGCTATAATTAATATCCCATTTAAAAAAAAAATGTTTCTCAGTTTAGGCCGATAAGTATTCTTCTACCTATTTTTGGTAAAAAAAAAAATCGCAATAAGCGTATAGTGACTGGTTTGCACAAAAGTTATTGCGCCTACAAAATAGGGGACATAATTATTATTTTTCTTTTCTATTATTTCTTTTTACCAGGAATGGTGGCGATCTGCCTTTTTTATTGGGACTGCGACATTATACCGGATACATCAGACACTTTTGACCCATTTTTGGGACCATTTACATTTTATACAGTGAACAGTGCTATAAATATGCACAGATTAGTGTATAAATGTGACTGGCAGGGAAGGGGTTAACACTAGGGGGCGAGGAAGGGGTTAAATGTTTAGCCTAGTGAGTGATTCTAACTGTGGGGGGAGGGGACTGACTGGGGAGGTGACTGATCTGTGTTCCTATGTACAAGGAACACAGCAACGGTCTCCTCTCCCAGACAGGACGTGGATCTCTGTGTTTACACACAGAGATCCACGGTCCTGCTCAGTTACTTGACAATCGTATTGTGTTCCCAGTAACGCGGCGGGAGCGCGCGCCCCCTAGCGGCTTTAAAAGACGAGGACGTCATATGACGTCCTGTCAGAACAATTAAGCTACTGTGCCGCCGTTAATTGATGGCAGTCGGTAGTTGAGTGGTTAATCATCAACCCTGTGAGTTGCTAAATGTTGTACCTACATTAAATGTAACCATATTGCTACACTTAGAGGCGCCTCTCTTCTCTTTTATACTTTGTAGCTCCTGCTGGATTTTGTTTCTAATCCCCTTGTGGAGGCTTCCATTTGTGGATGGACATTTTATGGTTACATCACATTGCTATACTCTTTTTATATAGACTATAAACTGAAGGACTTAAAATAAATGGCTGTGGACCGAATCATCTGAGATTCCATTATTTCTTATGGGGAAATTTGCTTTGATATAAGAGTGTTTTGGATTACAAGCATGTTTCTGTAACAAATTATGCTTACTGTTCAAGGTTTTACTGTATATACAAATATGGATGTTATGATTTTTTTTTTATATAATAAGTCTAGCTAGATTTGCTTAATTTACTTTTGAATGGTTAGGCATTCTAACTGGTTTTATTAGTTGTATGTGACACTGGTGGGGAGATTTCCTCTCCATGTGTGTCTCAGTGACACCAGGCAAGAAATGTAGGGAACAGAAGTCACCAGGACAAGAGCCACAGACAGGAAAACATAATATTCTAACTTTTTTTTTTTTCTTTTTGTAATTATTTCTTGTGTGTCTGTCTGCCCTCTTTTGGAGAGATTTGCCATCATTTCCTGTCCCTCTAATTCCTCAGAATATGAATTTGTAATCTCCCCAAAGTGAACTAAGGCTGCAGAAAAGGGGTTTTCTGTTCTAACCATTCCCTTTCCCCTTTTTTTAACCACTTGATAACATGTACAATACACAACCGTGGGTCACGTATTCTCACGCTATTTGTTTTGTAGTTGCACATTCACTAGTTTCTTGTGTAGCTCTAGCCCTGAAGTTACATAGCAGGCAAATGAGAAAAGTAATGCTGTAACGATGTTCTGTCAGCGTCTTTATCTGTATTGCCACTTTTTATTAGGAATCCGGCTTGAACGTGTTATTTTCTCCTACAGATGGGCTGCAGTGCCTAGAACACTGTCATTTGCATTCTTTACGCATTAATCATTAGATTCCTCTGTATTACCTATGTCGTTCCGGTATAAATTGTTTTCCAAGAGTCCTATCTATTGACCTTTCTATGTCCCTTTTATCTTGGATTCTCCAGGCTCAATGCTTCTGAACATAAACCACTTAACATCAATGACTTGTATTGAAAGTCTATATCTGGTTCAGCTTGTGAACCATGTAGAAACAGAATACAAGTCAGGGAGCCAAAAACAATGGGCCAGATTCAGAGAGAATTAGATTATCGTAGCGTATCAGAAATACACTACGCCGCCGTTTTTTACCTGGCTCTACGTGGAATCCAGGTAGATTTTGTCCAGTAAACGACGGCGGCATAGTGTATTTCTCCCGTCGCAATCCATCTACGCGAGTAGGGGGCGTGAATCATTTAAAATAGGCGCGTTCCCGCGGCGATCGAACTGCGCATGCTCCGTTCGCAAATTTCCCGCCGTGCATTGCGCGAAATCACGTCGTTACGTCATTCGTTGTTTGAGTAGCGTCGTTTACGGACATTTCTATTCCCGAACGACTTACGTAAAAAAATTAAATAATAATTAAATTCGACGCGGGAACGACGGCCATACTTAACATGGGCTACGCACCGTTAGACCAGCAAAAAGCTGGTCTAACAGTACGTAAAAAAAAATAGACGTAAGCGATTGTGAAGACCGCTCGTATCTTCGTGGATCGCCGTAAAAACTCATTTGCATATCCCGACGCATCAAAACGACGCGAACTCCTCCCAGCGGCCGCAAAAATATCGCAGCGTAGATCCGAAGGCTTACGAAGACATAAGCCTCTCGGATCGAAGCCCGAAGCCGCCGTATCATGGTTTGAGGATTCAAACTAGTGATACGGCGCGCAAAATTTGAAATTACTCCTGTCTAACACCAGTTAGACAGGCGTAATTGCTCTGTGAATCTGGGCCAATGTATTCAAAAATAATATTCAAAAATACTTTTTATGCCTCGACTTTTGAATAGCTTTTGAATATCATTAAAATTGTCATAGCAGTTACAGTGACCCTTAACAGCACATCTAAAACAGATATATCTTAGTTGCTTAGGTTGCTCTTTATTTTCTCGTCGGGATTCTTGTCGGCCTGTTTCCAGACGAGAAACCCGAGAGTGTGTATACTTACCTGTCGCCGTGGAAACCCGCGCATGCTCGAAATGACTTTGACGCATGCGCGGTAGCTTCCTAGGCATAGGTAGGGTGTAGCATGATGGCGGCGACAGCATTGAATATGACGAGCGCATGTCGATGACTTCACCGCATTCTCGCCCCATTTAAAAGAACGGCAGTTTTTTTTTTAAGGGAGTGTCTGTACACTCGGCCGGCAAGAGATTCTTGCCAAGAATCTCGCCGGGAAAAACAATGTTTTTTTCCTGATGAGATTCTGGGCCGTGTGTACGAGGCTTTACAATTAGAAAACTGTGAAATTCAGGCAGACTGGCCTACATAATTTAAGCTGAGCATTAGTGGGAATATCAATTCGTCTTAGGCTTGTATTTTTATATGTAACATATACCACACGGATCTTATGACCCTCTCATGGTTTATCCCCTGCCTGCTCATAGTTCTAGAGGGCATTAAGTCTGAGCTGTGAAAATCCATTTGTGTTTCTGTTACCAGATTTGATATGGCAATGTTCGAAGTGTACTGAAGTGTCACACTTCTGTGTGCATTGTTTGTTCACATTTATAATGTGTGTGCACCAATTATTTCATTACCAGGCCCAACTCTTGTCATCACTGAATATTGCTGCTACGGAGACCTTCTGAATTACTTGAGAAGAAAGCGTGATTCCTTCATTTGCCCGAAATTTGAGGATCATTCTGAAACAGCACTGTATAAGAATCTTCTCAATTCACGGAACAATGTTTGGTGAGCAAAAACATGCATTGAAAGCTAAACTTCTGACAAACAGCTATACACACATATATGGGAGCTGTATGACATAGGATTTCTATATCTGCCTATCTAGTTTTTAGATTTGCACATGAGTGCCACACAGCAGAGCCTTAGCAGGAAAGGGGACCTGAGATGCATTTAAGTAACACTAGTGTTTAACTTCCTGGTGCGGTGACGTGGCGGCGTCAACGTCATCGCCACGTCACCGACACATCAGCGCGCTGTTTGCCGACGGGGATTTTGGTTTGATCGCGTGTACACGATCAAACCAATACATCCCAGCAGACAAATTTGTTCAAATCGATCTGTCCGACCGATTTGAACAAATCTATTTGCTTGTGTGTACGGGGCCTTACAGGTTTTGTCCTTCCCTTTTTTTCCTTTTGAATAGAGAAGCATTGTCGGGTCTTCATACAGTAGCTGTCTGTATCTTGAGATTTTTCGTGTTGGGGGGGGCAGAAAGTGAGGAGAAATCTCTTAGAGACAATAAAAAATGTAACGGTAAACTGTATTTGTACACTGGGGACAGATAAGACCCTATGTCAGGTTTTTGTATTGATTGTGCCCCAGGGATACATGTTCTGATGTAACAAAGGTCAAGGAAAGAGGAAGTGAGGCGACAAATGAGGACACCTGTTGCGGTGAAACTGTCTAGGAGCAGGTTTCTCCTAACTTTGGAGATATTTCTTCTTGAATCTTTGGAAGAGGGAGGGAAAACTTTTCAAAAAGACACAGAAAACTATAGTAGCCATTTCCCTACTCTATCCAGAACATTTGACTATACATACACTTGAAAATGTCTGTTAAGATCGGCTATGCATGACTGTGAATGGCTATACACTATGGCAGTGGTCTCCAAACTGTGGCCTGAGGACCAGATGCTTGCCTTTTTTCGTCCTTTGGGGCACTATTCCTCCCACTGATATGAGACACCATTCTTCCACACACCAACAATGGGGCACCATTTCTCCCACTGACTAAAAATGGGAGTACTATTCCTCTCTATGATACCAATGACGGGGCACTATTCCTTCCCCTAATACCAAATGTGGCAAAGCTTCCTCCAAATGATGCCAGGAATATTTCCACTCCCGCTGGCCATAGTCTAGCCCTCCTAGAGTCTGAAGGACAATAAACCGGCCCTTTGTTTAGAATGTTTGGAGACCCCTGTACTATGGTAATAACTGCTTGAACCATGGAAATGCCATACACACTAACCTTTTAATATTACAATATGGTCAGCTTAGATGAAAAGATACCTCAATGCTTTTTTTTCTTAAGGTGACAAACTATGTATGAAGAACAATGTCCTATTTGCAGTTAGTCTGATTTCAGGAGTTGAATGTGTTCACAGCAAATAAAGGTGGTCCAGGATATTTTACACTCTTGCTCTTTGCATGGTATCCAGTAATAGTTGTACTCTTAAAGCCATATCAACAGTCTTAAAGCGGAGTTCCACCCAAAAATGGAACTTCTGCTTATCCCACTCCTCACTCCCTTACATGCCACTCCTTCTGCCGAGGGGCTGGTTAGGCGATTAAGCTTAATCGCCTACAGCAGCCCCTCCCTGTAGGCGATCGCATGGGACACATGACAGGTCCCATGCGATCGCCTGTCCAATCAGCGGCGGGCCGCGCCGTGCGCGCATGTGCAGTGCCGCTCGCGCATGCGCAGTGGGTGCCCGGCCGTGAAGCCGAAAGCTGTCACGGCCGGGTGCCCACAGTTACGATGAGGACGCCGGCTGGGGAGGGGGGAATAGGAGAGGAGCGGAGCCCCGGCCGGCGCGTCGCTGGAACCCTGGAGCAGGTAAGTGAATGTTTATTAAAAGCCAGCAGCTACACTTTTTGTAGCTGCTGACTTTTAATAAACATAAAACAAGGCTGGAACACCCCTTTAAGAATAAAAGGAAAGCTTTGCCTTCTCTTTGACCTATAAAGTCTTCTGTAGTGGGTCAGGTTTCGTGTCAGCCACATTGGTGTAACATTTCTCTAGGGACTGATCTATTGTTCATCACTTGCTGTCTTCTCCTACTGATACAACCTAATTGTTAAAACTTCTGCTCCTGCCATCTGCAGACTTTATAAGGCGACAGCTCTAATGCCACAACATTATATAAATACCATATGGTACATAAGAGTGTAGAAAGCGCAGGTGTGATAGGACGTCACGTATGAAAGAATAACTACTTCCACGGGCTCATTATTGATAGCAGTGCTGTTGCCGCGCTTAGCTTCGGCAATCAGTAATTAGACATTCATCCTGTGCTGCTAGAGCTGAAGAATATGGATGTAAGTCTTTTGTTATGCTTGTTCTTCTGCCAAACCAAACAGCACATATCCTTGTCTTTGTTCTTAGAATACTCATTTACGCAGTTGTAAACAAGGACATTGTTTTCAAACCTATTCCTCCTCTTGTTTTACAGTGAAGGGATGAGTGAATACATGGACATGAAGCCAGGAGTACCTTACGTAGTGCCAACTAAAACCGACAAGCGGAAGTCAGGTGAGTCCTATTCCAGCTGTAATGGAATCTGTGTGTATCAAAAATGTTATAGCTAAGAATGTGTAATGCCGCGTACACACAATCATTTTTCGGCATGAAAAAAACATTGTTTTAAAAAAAATTAATTTAAAACTATCGTGTGTGGGCTTCACATCATTTTTCGGGTTCTGAAAAATGACACATTTTTTTCCGAACATGCTGCATTTTTTAACGACGTTTTAAACAATGTTGTTTTTCGGGTTGTAAAAAATGATCGTGTGTGGGCTAAAACGGTGTTAAAAACCCGCGCATGCTCAGAAGCAAGTTATGAGACAGGAGCGCTCGTTCTTGTAAAACTACCATTCGTAATGGAGTAAACACATTCATCACGCAGTAACAGACAGAAAAGCGTGAATCGTCTTTTACTAACAGGAATTCAGATAAAGCAGCCCAAAGGGTGGCGTCATCCGCATGGAACTTTCCCTTTATAGTGCCGCCGTACGTGTTGTACGTCACTAGAGCATTTTTTTTAAACGACCGTGTGTGGGCAACATCGCTTTAATGATGAAGTTGGAACAACGTTGTTTTTTTTTCAATGCCGAAAAATGAGCGTGTGTACGCGGCATGAGAGTTATTGATCATGATAACACCCAATCAGCTTTTCTTTTTTTAAGTATAAAAATACTAATATCCGATTGTTTTGATAAAAGAATGAGGTCTGGAATGTGTTACACTAAATGGACCATGTGATCAATAAAGAGTCATGTTCATTAAAATAAGTGACCGGTCATATTTAAATTGGAATTTCTACCAACACAACAGTCACCATCCTCAAAAAGCCTTTAGAATCCTACTTGGATTTGGAGACTATGTTTAGATAAGTATAGGAGTGTAGTCAAACTTCTCACTTGGTCCACAACTCAGTTAACTTCCCCCTTCCTAATTGATTTTTTTTAGAGCGAAGGATCATATACAATAAACACATCTATCATCAAATGATGGTTTATCATTACGTAAAGTGCATGCCAACATTATTTATGCTTTGTCCCTGCAATGTGTATCCACTTCAGTGTGATGGTCTTTTTTTTTTAAGATCCAATCAATTTACATAACATTATCAGCCTTTCATTAATATTTCCAAACAATTTTCCTTTTTATTGATTTAAATTAGATATCCCTGCATATGAAAGAAATTGCAGTCCTACTATTGTAGGAGCAATCTACTGTGAATTTAAAGTGGTTGTAAACTAAAAAAAAAAAAACAACAACCTGCAAGACAATGGCACAGTGAGCTAGTATGCATCACACACTAGCTCATTGTGAAATACTCACCTTAGATCGAAGCTGTTGCAGCAGTCCCCGTACAGTGTTGTGACCGGTGATATGTCTCCCAGAGTTATCTCCAGGTTCGCGCTGTGAATGGCCGAAGCCACGATGACATGCGCGGGGGCCACCAGTCACAGCACAGCAGCTGAAGAAACGGCACGAGCGAGCCGTTTCTTTAGTGCGCATATACCAATGACATCGGCACTTGCGAATACAGTGAATATCTCCTAAACGGTGCAAGTTTAGGAGATATTCACGGTACCTACAGGTAAGCCTTATTATAGGCTTATCTGTAGGTTAAAGTGGTAGTACAGGGTTTACTACCACTTTAAAGCAGATGTTAACCCTAATGCTGGCCTTGGAGTTATCAAAAATCAGCCTGTTCAGCAAGGACTTTTGATCCGGTCCTACTCGAGGGAAGTTGATTTAATGATTGGCTTCTCTCTAATGGGAATATTGGGAATCTTTCACTCAATCAGCTTATGCAGCCAATTGATTGTAGCTTTGATCAGTGTATTCTGACAGTGGAGGAGTGCCTTCTGTGCTGGATGATCAAATAAAAAAAATATGCATCTATGGCCAGCAGGGCATTTCATTTTTTTAAACACTGTATATCATATTTTTTCCCCATTTATTTTATCGCAGTTCTGCTAGTCTCCTGAAACCTTTTTCTAACCCACTTCCTGCCTACATGCATTGCATTTCTCAAAGCCGGTTTCTTGATGGTGACAACATGTGTTAAAAATGGCCACTTATAGTCTATAGGCAGGGTGACAATGCAGGAGTACAACTGGGAGACAGGGACACCATATAGCAGGAAGTGTCTGTACAAGGACCCTCATGACAGGTCATCAGCAATTATTTTAGTTAAAGCTACAAATTTAAATGTATTTACATTACTTTTGTAAATACATTCATTGGGTTTACATATACTTTAATTGTCAGTATGTTTATGGATTTCTGGGGTAAATAGGACTTCTCATTACTGGGAGAACATACATTATCCATGCAGAAAGCTGTCCCTGGGCAACATAACCAAGAACCAAAAACAGTAAACTGGATGTGCTAACCCCTTAGCTATTTTGTTCCCCAAATAAATGTCAGTTTACTTATAAGTAAGCTTTGGCTGGTATTTAAATATAACCTTGTTTGAAAGCAACACAATTTATACCAACATTAAGACTAAAAAAAATACATTTATGAGTAATGTTGTATTCAGACTGAATATGTTTTGGTTTATGTTTCACATAGTTTGACTAGGCAGACATCTCAGTAGCAAAGTCCTTGTTTGCTTGTATGGACAGATTAAGTGATGATTGCTTGGATCAGAGTCGTTTTGTTTGAAATCTTTATTTAACTGTTTTTTATGGGTTTTTTTTTTAACAGGATCCTATGTGGATCAAGATATTGCAATGCCTGAAGAGGATGATTTAGCTCTAGATACAGATGATCTGATTAGCTTTTCATATCAAGTTGCACAGGGCATGAACTTCCTGGCGTCTAAAAATGTGAGTTAATACACTGAGACAATGTCCACATTTGTACTTGTCGTCGGGATATCATTACCATAATACTAGGACCAGCAAACCCTCTTTAATAACATGTAAAGGTCCTCGTATATGGTCATTTAAAAACAGTCAATCCCTTCTGGAGAAACTATTACTGGGAATCTCTCAAAAAATGTCATTAATAATCCATTCTGTGGACTAAATGTTTCACTTAGCACAAAGCAAGTCGTTTATGCAGTTGCTTTGCTCCATGTTGTGTCCTATACAAATTGTCACACTTCAAAATTACTGTATTTATTGGCGTATAACACTCACTTTTTTACCCTAAAAATAGAGGGTAAACTGTGCCTGCGTGTTATACGCAGGGGGCTGTGGAAGGTTTTTTTCCTGAAACTTCCCTTTTAAAGTTAGGGTGCGCGTTATATGCCTGTGCGTGTTATATGCCGATAAATACGGTAGTTATTTAAACTTTGTGTGAGGTAATTAGCTGAGCAATTTTACAGGTACTAATAAACATGTGGGCCTGGCTGTCATATTATTTCTTTTGGATTCAGTACTTTCTGTTCATTGACCTGGTAACAAGTATGTACACCAGGTGTTCCAACTTGTCTCTATCATGATGACCCCAGATAAGAGACCATAAAGTATTAGAGCAGAAGATCAGTGTGAAAGCCAGGCAACTAGGTCAGTAATTGCTGCCTTTATTATTCAGAGCATGTTTTCTCCTACTATGCATTTATATAAACATACAGTTGATCCAATTATCACACCAGATTTAGGGGTCTGTTTATTAAAAAAAAAATGTGAGAATGTCTGAACATGTGCACAGCTGTCATCTAGTGGCAATAATGCAGTATCTTCCTAAACAAGGAAAATTAGAAACATGTTGTATTATGGCCGCTAGACGGAGCTGGCAATTATAGAAAAAACATATTAGAAAACTTACCAGGACTATTCATGACAACTGACCCCTAAACAGATCTCATAAGTGTCTTGGTCCCAGTATTCTTACATAAAACTCTACAGGCAGTCTCCGAGTTAGAAACATTCGATTAACGAATGACTTGTACTTACAAACAGAGGGGGAAACAGGAAGTGAGAGGAAATCTACCCCTGGGAAGGAAAATTCTCTCCTGTTATGCCTCGTACACACAATCCGTTTTCCCATCAGGGAAAACTGCCATGACAGCTTTTGCCTTGGAAAACTGGCCATGTGTATGCTCCATGGCAGTTTTCCCGGCAGGAAAAAATAATCCCTACAGGCTTTTTTCCCAGCAGTTTTCCTATGGGAAACACTGTGGTGGAGCATACACACGGCCAGGATTCCCGGCCAAAGCTCTCATGGCAGTTTTACTGCCAGGAAAACCGGCCGTGTGTAGGGGAAAAGGCTGCCAAGCAGCTTCTTAGCTTTCCCCTCGGTTTTCCCAGCGGGCATAACAGTTATCTTGGGAAAAAGGTGTCTTCACTGAAGGTTTATCACCAATCTTTGTTTCAACAACAACCCAAACATTTTCAAAATCCAATTGTCACAGGGGCAGAAAGTGAGGCTATAAACAGGGTCACAGACAACAAAACAAACACTACAGGGGTGTTAACCCTTTCCTATGCTATCCAAAAAACATACAAATATTTTTTTATGACTGGAGTTACACTTAAAAAATGTACTTGTACCAACTTACATACAAATTCAATCTAAGAACAAACCTACAAATCTTGTTTGTATCCTGGGGTCTGTACATGGTATGAAAAAATGTCAAAATGAATTGATGGAATTTTCCACCAATACCCAACATTTTCAGCTGAATTTAACCTGTTATAACTGGATTATTATTTTTTATTTTTTTTATCTGCCTGGAACTTAGTTTTTTTTATTGTTTTATTTAGAAAAATATGGTCCATGCAGATGTTATAGATTGGCAGATCTCTTGACAAGGCGATGTTCATTGGCGAATATTATGTATTGGCTCCTTCATTTATCTTTCATTCCCTCTCTCTGTAGACAAAGCAAGCAATGCACCCATCACACAGTGTTTTTTTCCAACAAGATGGTATATTTCAGTGTGTGATCCTGAGCAATTACTTTAGTTAAAAATCCTTATTCTATTCCTTTGAGAAGTTGTTTTTTTTTGGGGGTGTTTCATTAGGATCACACAACAGGACGATTTAGTTAAGACTAATCTTATACTGGTCTGGTTTCACTACCGATTCCCAGCCAAGCTCCAAGTTCTATAAAGTTTCTATAATTCGCCCGAACCTGAATATTTGTAAAGAACTCATCAACTATAGTAAATGAACTCCCTCCTTTCCTTAAGTCTGCTATTCTTCTATAAAGTAGGTCTTTTCTAGTGGATGTTCTAAAAACTTTTATTTTTTATTTTTCACAGTGCATTCACCGAGATCTTGCAGCAAGAAATATTCTCCTCACTAATGGTCGAATAACGAAAATCTGTGACTTTGGCCTTGCCCGAGACATCAAGAATGACTCAAATTATGTGGTTAAAGGAAATGTAAGTCAAAGCAGGTGTAATTCAGTTAGCGTCACTCAACATTCTCAAATTGACTTAGAAAACACAGAGAAGATAGCAAATCACATCAGAGCACTCTCTCGCTTGTAGACTGCTTAATGATTTGGTGATATAATTTAGCATTTCATGTAAAAATGACACTTTAGTAGACCTGTGAGACACATTTTTGATGTTCGTAATGGAAGGATTGTACATAATGTACTTTTCAGTGAAAAATATAAAATCTATCGATCGTCTTAAACTGATTTATTGTTGACAGAAACGGTAGTACATCTGCTATAGACGATAGTAATATAGGTGAGCGTATACATTTTTTTCCTTTGATATCCCTTACTGATAAAAGAAAGCCTAAATATTCAGTAGTATATATTTAATGGAAGCAAGTCTTATACCACTGTGATCCTTTAAGAGCTTAAATTAACTTTGCATCAATATCTTTTGCTGTGTAAAATGAGCACAGTTGTGAGAAATTAGAAATAGAAATTACAGATACTTTTGAGCCAACATCTCCCCAATTTAAGTCAGTACTTGAACCAGTAGTTTCAGATAACATCTGTAATCTGATTTGTACTTAAAGTGATATTCAAGTCTTGTTTTTTTTTTTTGTTTAAAAACATGTTATACTTACCTGCTCTGTGCAGTGTTTTTGCAAAGAGCTGCCCAGATCCTCCTTTTCTTGGTCCCTCCCTCGCACTCCTGGCCTTTCCCCCCTGCCGAGTGGCAGCTTGCTATGGGGTCACCTGAGCTGAGCCACTGCTCTGTGTGTGCATTCAGACATGGAGCCATAGCTTGGCCCGCCCCCCTCTCTCTCTCTCTCTCCTCATTGGCTCACACACTTTGATTGACAGCAATGGGAGCCAATGGCACCCGCTGATGTGTTTCAGCCAATCAGAAGGGAGAGTCCCGAACAGCCGATGCTCTCATGCAACATTGCTGGATTGAGATGGGTCTCAGGTAAGTATTAGGGGGGCTGCTGCACATAGAAGTTTTTTTTATCTTAATGCATAGAATGCATTAAGATAAAAAAAAAAACCCTCTGCCTTTAGAACCACTTTAAGGCAGGTTCACACAGTACTTTTAAAGCCTGGTAATGTAAATTAGGAATTTCAGTTTAAGATTGTAGAAATAATTTTAACTCTCCTGGCGGTATTCCTGAGTGTGGCTCGGGGGGTTAAATTTCAATAGCATTAGCGGTAACTCAGAGCCACACTCGGGATTGCAGAATCCTGGTTCAGGTTACTTACCTTGTCACCAGGATCCTGCGACGTCCCCCTGCTGTGGTCCCCGCCGGATCGTCCACTCCGTTTCCCTGCGAGCGGCGCAACGCATGGGGGCGGAGCCCAGCGGCAAATTCAAGAAGTACAAAAAACATAACACATACAGTACACTGTAATCTTACAGATTACATTACTGTATCAAATAATTTCACCTCCCTTTTGTCCCTAATGCTTTGTTCGGTGCCCTGTATGCAGTTTTATATCATATATACTGTTTTTTCTGCCTGGAAACTTGAGATTGTCCATAGCAACCAAAAAGTGTGCCTTTACGTCAAAAGCAGTTTTAGACCAGATATACAATGGTGATAGTAAATTAGAACACTTGCAGAATTAAACGATAGTGATTTGTGAGAAAATTTATTTTATTATTATATATTTTTTTATTATTTAAAGTTATTTATTATATTATTTTATGATTTCGTGCTTCAAACTTTATCATACCCAGGATGTCTACTAGACTCTTGTTTGGAGAGATTTAAGTGCGTTATTAGTAAGAACTACAGGCCTACAATATAAAACACCAAATTTCTATGCAAAACAGGGAGAAAAGATTTTAACTTGGCTACCAAAAATCAAAATGGCACCACATCCCTAGATACGTAATAGCATAAAATATGCAAAACAATTGTACTTATTTGAGATTCAAAAATCTGACAAATGCAACAAGAGCTTTAATTTTTGATGCAGACGGGAAGCAAAGCTTCTCATTTCTGTAGATGGTCATGTACAAAATCAACTGTATTCATACATCACTATGTTGTCAGAATAATTGTCATTAAATTGACTATGGCGTGTAACGTTTTGGAGGTTCTGTAGGTGGATTTTGTAGAAAAAGGTTCCCTAACAGCTAAAAGGAAACTTTACAGCATGTCTTAGAAAGTCGGATTTATATTAGTTTAATTCTGTTTGAATGTTACTTTCTTTCCAGAACAAGTCTATTTACAAAAAGCAGAACAATTCCTCTGTTTTATCTCCTGAAATAGATTGAGTTAAGATGCAAAACACAATACGGGCCGAGACCTTATAAAAATGTCATTAAATGCCGTCTGTGTTTGGCAGAGATGTAGCAGATGAAACCGAAATTGTAATAGTGACAGAAATGTTTATTTATGTTTGATCAACAAAGTGGTTTGATCTGACTTGTAATATCAGCAAATATTGAAGTAAATTGCTCAGAGTATCTGAAGTACAATCTGTCACTACAGACATTTCAGAATTCGAAAGTGCCGTTATAACGCGATTTGTATAAGGAGAGCAACCATTGTGGCCTGGCCTCTCCTTTATCTGGGTTAGTATAACTGTGGTATAAGAGGTTTTCTAGGTCAGAAAATATTTACCTAGCTACCTTAAAGCAACATACCCTTTGTCATTTATCCCAGTATGAAGGGATCATCATCATCATTACTGATTAACTAGAGCTCTCAATATCATTTTCCCAGGCTCGGCTCCCAGTCAAGTGGATGGCTCCTGAAAGCATATTTCATTGTGTATATACTTTTGAAAGTGACGTCTGGTCCTATGGAATACTTCTTTGGGAGATCTTTTCTTTAGGTACGTTGCCAATATTTTATTTACAATATTAACAATCAGAGGTAAAATAATACATAACTGTTATTCTATGTACTATATATTAAATCCAAGAAAATTAGGTGACTACAGCAAAAATTATTTGACATTTTAGGTAGATGCAGGCAAGATGAATTACCGGTTGGCTTGTTATAGCATTCAGGCATTCCAGTGCCAGGATCTTGGATCCTAAGGTCCTAGATACACCCTCATGCCTTGGCCATTACTAGAGGTCCCACTCTTGGTGGATCTTTCTTTAATTTATATTGTGGAAAATAAGCAGGAGAAGTGAAACCCCCCCCAACTTTTTGCAACAGGAAGAGGAAGACTCCATAATAGTTTGGGAAGAACATCTAGAAGGTTAATTATATCATGTGGTTGGATTCCTCAGCCAGTGGGTTTTTAAATTAAAAGCACAGTTCCACCCAAAAATGTAACTTCCGCTTTAAGTCATGGTGACCCCCTGACATGCCACATTTGGCATTTCATTTTTTTTTTGGGGGGGAGCGCAAACCCTCTTTTTAGAGGGTTCCAGCTCCCACTTCATCCCGGGGCACTGGAAGGAAGTTAACCTCTCCCCCCTCCCTCTCTGCAATCATCTGGGCACCCACAGCCAAGATCCTGCCGCCGCAGAGAGGAGGGGGAGACGAGCCTGCATTGCTGTACCGTGCTACAGGTGAGTGTCCGATTAATAAAAGTCAGCAGCTGCTTAGTCTTATATTGGTGAAACTCCTCTTTAAAGCGCATGGCCCATCAAAAAAATAAATATTAAGGGCCCTTTCACACTAGCGGACGAACAGTCCGCTAATTACAAGTCCGTTAATGGACTTGTAATGGGCCCCTATGGGAGCGGATCCGTTAGCGGATGATGCATCCGCTAACGTCCGCAAGATCCGCATCCGTTTTTTCGGATGGAAGAATGTCCTATTTTTCTTCCGTCCGGTGGAACGGATCGGATGCAAACGGACAGACGGTCCGTTTCCATTCGATTCCCCATAGGGGATAGCGGAGGAGAGACAGGGCGGTCCCTGCATAGTGTGCGGGGACCGCCCGACAGCTCAGCGGAGACCCCCCGCTGAGCCGACGGACACACGGAGCGGACCCTAAACGCCAGCAGCTACAAATACTGCAGCTGCTGACTTTTAATATTAGGACACTTACCTGTCCTGGAGTCCAGCGCCGTCCGCAGCAGAGGATGAGCGATCGCTCTTCTCTCTGCTGCTCCCCCCTCCATCCACAGTGAGGGAACGAGGAAGTGAAGCGAGCCGGCTTCACTGCCCGGTTCCCTACAGCGCATGCGCAAGTCACGCTGTGCCCGCCGATTGGCTCCCGCTGTGTGCTGGGAGCCGAGTGTTCCCAGCACACAACGGGGTGGGGGGGGGGGGCGACGGGATGTCAGAAAAAAAAACGTCTTTTGACCGAGGACGTGTGGCCGGAAGTGGGTGCAAATACCTGTCTTTAATAACATCCATCCATAGTTACATTTTCTCAAAATAAAACACGAATTTTATGAATTCTAAAATGTTTCCAGCATAGAATAAAAATGGGTGAATAAGAAGATATTTTAACTGAGGCCTTTGAGCATGAATCATATCAGTTTACACAACTTTTTCTTAGAGCTGAACGCCAGGCAGACAGCTAAATAACCAGTTGAAATGGAAGCAGTAAACCATGCCAAAAAATGTATCCTTCCTGGCTGTTCAGCTATTACACAGCTCTGCCACACAGCGCAGATAGTTGCTGACCTGTCTTTTATCTACTGCAGTCAAATAAGTTAGCTAGATCATGTCACTGCCTCCAGTCTGATTGGGCAACAGCGGACTGATGAGCTCATTGTTTACTGCTCCTCTTTTTGTCATAACGGTCACTGATTGGTTTTTAATTCTGCCCTTTCCCTCCAAGTCTGAGTTCTACTGTACTAGGGCTTTAATAAGCTAACGCAGGTAAATACATTAGTTGTATTGGAAAATGTATTTAATATATTTAATTAACACAACTGCATTCACCATTTATCTGTTTGGAGTTCACATTTAAGAAGAGTATATATTCATATAAATAATCTCCGCTAAAGTTAAACTCCAAGCAGCTAAACAGTTGTGTTAATTTTATAGATATATATATTGTATGTGTGTGTGTGTGTGTATATATATATATATATATATATATAATGTGTATGTGTGTCTAAATAATTTTTTATAAATAGGGATTTTGTGTACTTTATTTTTAGATTACTATAATGTACTACCATACATTTTACTGTAATATCAGTTTTATGCTTCAGATACTTTGGCCCAGATTCACATACAATTAGATTTGCGTAGAGTATCAGAAATACACTACGCCGCCGTATTTTACCTGGCTCTACGTGGAATCCCGGTAGATTTTGTCCAGTAAACTACGGCGGCGTAGTGTATTTCTCCCGGCGCAAGCCATCTACGCGAGTAGGGGGCGTGAAGCATTTAAAATAGGCGCGTTCCCGCGGCGATCGAACTGCGCATGCTCCGTTCAGAAATTTCCCGCCATGCATTGCGCAAAATCACGTCGTTACGTCATTCGTTGTTTGAGTAGCGCCGTTTACGGACATTCCTATTCCCGAACGAGTTACGTAAAAAAAAAAAAAAATTAATTCGACGCGGGAACGACGGCCATACTTAACATGGGCTACGCACCGTTAGACCAGCAAATAGCTGGTCTAACAGTACGTAGCAAAAAAATTACGTAAGCGATTGCGAAGACCACTCGTATCTTCGTGGATCGCCGTAAAAAGTCATTTGCATATCCCGACGCTGAAAACAACGTGGACTCCTCCCAGCGGCCGCAAAAATATCGCAGCGTAGATCCGAAGGCTTACGAAGACGTAAGCCTTTCGGATCGAAGCCCGAAGCCGCCGTATCATGGTTTGAGGATTCAAACTAGTGATACGGCGCGCAAAATTTGAAATTACTCCTGTCTAACACCAGTTAGACAGGCGTAATTGCTCTGTGAATCTGGGCCTTTATTTTAATTTTGTTAGCTTCATCACTCACTTAATTCAATATGTTTTAATTTTTTAAAGTTTATACAATTTTTATTTATTAATGAGTTTTTAAAGGATCACTAAAGGATTTTTTTTTTTAGCTAAATAGCTTCCTTTACCTTAATGCAGTGCTGTTTTCATGTTCTCATTGTTCGTTTTTGCTTTGAAGTAGCTGTAATACTTCTCTGATCTCCACACTTCCTTGTTGTCTGGCTCCTTATGAAAAAACTCATGGCAGATTTTCACTGTGGTCTAAGCTGTGTGTCTAAAACTCCTCAGAACCAATCAGATTCATTTTAAAAACAAAACACTGCCCTGGATTTGTTTGTTTTTGTTCTGTGTGTCTTCTCTACTTCACAGAAATATGAAATCATTTTAAAAACGAAAGTGAAACTAGAGACACATTATATGATTGATTTTTATCAAATTTAATCATTTTTAAAACGAATCAGTTAAATTTTATGTCTCTATACTCTGTAAACAGTCATTTCAGCAAAAAAATGTTTTTCCTTTAGTGACCCTTTAAGTTAATGCTCTGTTTGAAAAGTGTTCTGTTTATATATTTCCTGTCCAGATAGGAATGGTTTCTTTCATTCTTGCTCTGCCTGTGTTGTAACATTTCACTGTTTGATTAATGTACAGGAAGCAGCCCTTACCCTCGCATGCCGGTGGACTCCAAGTTCTACAAAATGATAAAGGATGGTTACCGCATGTTAAGCCCAGAGTGTGCACCAGCTGAACTGTAAGTAACCACAGAATTTTTTTTTCTTCGAGAACATGTGAAAAAGAAATGTGAACTTTGTAACTGTTAAAAAAAAAAAACACTAAGCCCACCTTTATAAAAAAAAAAAAGTTTACGTTTACAGCAAAAAAAAAAAAAATTCTTACTACTTTTCAGTTTGCCTGCCACGCAACCACTATCAGGGAGTATAATGTTAGGCTCCTGCAGACTCTTGCTCCAGTTACAGACAGTCCCCGAGTTACGAACAGGCTAGGGCCTGTAGGTTTGTTCATAAGTTCGTAAGAAGGAACACCATGCGCAGAACGCAGATACGTTGTTTTCTGATGTTACGTCGAATGTGTCCGCCGTCGAAAAATGGCCGCGCATGCACAGAGCGGCAGATACGCCACACAGCCTCCTGTTCGTAAGTAGGAGTCGTTCACAAGTCGGATGTTCGTAACTCGGGGACTTTCTGTACCTGTCCATTGTGACCTACAAGTTTGTCTGCTGCAGTGGAATATGGAACATGTAGTGCATTCACTTACAGATCTCTGTGAATAAATGTTGCAGCTTTGCAGACAAAGCCACGCTGATTTCTTTTGCAGGGAAAAAGAAGTCCCATAATTGTTATATCTCCAAAAATATTAGGGATGTATAAAAGGCTGTTTCTTCTCTCAATTCCTACACTCAAATACACATGGCTTAAAAAAGCCATTAAAAAATGAAGATTGTAGAAAAAAATTCAAAAAGGTAACATCTTTGTGCCTTCAGAGAGAGCTGGGCTTTTGAAATCACGTGAGAATGAGCTCCTGCAATGGGCTATATCGCATTCCTGCACACTGGCATTGAATTTTGTGCTATCTTATTGAATAAAGCTTGCCATACATTTTTGTTTAGAATGATACTGGTGTATTAATTGGCATCTACAGTATTTATACTGCATTGACAATAATTGGTCTTTTAGTGCTGTTGGAATCAGTGAGATAATTTTCGAGGAAACTTTAGGGAATGTGATTTTTTAACATCCCTGGCAGTATTCCCGAGTGTGGCTCAGTGTTAAATTTCATTACCATTAGCGGTAACCCTGAGCCACACTCGGGATTGCACTGCAGGATTCTGGTGCAGTGTACTTACCTTGTCCCCAGGATCCTGCCCCTTGTGTCTGCGGGCTTTGTCCTCTGCCCAATGTCTCTGTGTGCCAGGCCCCGTTCCCTGTGAGTGCCACAACGCATGGGGGCGGAGCCTGGCAGCAAATTCAAAAAGTACAAAAAACATAACACATACAGTACACTGTAATACTGTATCAAATAATTTTACCTCCATATTGTCCTTAATGCTTTGTCCAGTCCAGGGCGCCTTCAGTTTTTTTTTATTATATATACTGTTATTTCGCCTGGAAACGTAAGATTTTCCATGGCAACCATAAAGTGTCCGTTTACACCAAAAGTGGTTTGAGACCAGCTAGAAAACAGCGATAATAAATTAGAACACTTGCAGAATTTGTGAATCATGGGGAAATTCATTTTATTATTATATTATTATTATTATTTATAATCATGTGTAGTTATTTATTATATTATATTTTATGTTTTAGTGTTTCAAAATTTATCATACCCAGGATTTCTACTAGACTCTTGTTTGGACAGATTTAAGTTTGTTATTACTAAGAATTACAGTGTAAAACGACAAATTTCTATGCAAAACAATTGTACCGCTTTGAGACACAAAAATCATACCGCCAGGGTGGCTACTGTGCTTTAAAATTTTTCAATGTGCCTTATTTAAAAATTGGTTCTGTTGCATTGTCGATTGAAAATATCTTTCTTTTTCCAGCTATGAAATAATGAAGAGCTGCTGGAATGCAGACCCAGTGAAGAGACCAACCTTTAAACAGATTGTACAGATGGTAGAACAGCAGATGTCAGACAGCAAAGGACATGTAAGTTAAATTTCCCTTTAAAAGACACGGTGCTCCTAGAACATATTTAGGGCTTAGTGTTACAGGAAATTCTTCAAAATTGCTTTAGATTGAATAATAGAAAGATTGTTGTAATTAGATCATTCATTTTTAAATAGTTGAAAGCTGTACCTTAATTATATTTTTAAGCTAAACAATTTATAAAACTATTTTTTGTGTTACTGTATTCCATTGGCTGTTTTAGCTGCCTGAGTGGCCCATTAAAGGGGTTGTAAACCCTCCTGTTTTTCACCTTAATGCATTAAGGTGAAAAAACTTCTGGCAGTCACTGTAGCCCTGGAATGTCCCACGCCGAAGACACGCTGTTTCTCTGCCCGGGTTTCTCGGCTCTTCATTGGATAGATTGATAGCAGTGCAGCCATTGGCTCCGCTGCTGTCAACCAAATCCAATGACGCAGGGGCAGGGCCGAGACCTGCATTCGGTGGCTATGGAGGTAAGTATGACATGTTTGTTATTAAGAAACCAAAAAAAAAAATCAAACCTTTACAACCACTTTTATAAAGGCAAACATTCCCCAGGGTCACCAGAACGAGTGTCTCCAATGGAAGATTTACCCTCTGTTCCTGTTCTGGTGATAACCCATAAAATAAAGGCATCAGGTATCAGTAAATAAATTGTCAAGGAACAACTTTCTCCAGTTTCAGGAGTTTGGGGTTGATTTACTCAAAGCAAATAGGCTTGGTCACTTTGCAAAGGGGAATTTTCACTGAGCTTAGTGAATGTGGTAAAAAAAAATAAACAGTTACATGCAAGGAAAATAAAAACACAATTAATTGGATTCGCTAAGATGAGGCTGTTTTTCTTTGCAAAGTGAACGGCCTATTTGCCTTTGGGAAATCAAGCCTATTATCTTTAATTGTGAAGATCTGCAGGTAAATGAGAAGCTCTTTAGGTAATAGTAACTTAAAAGCAGGTATATACGGTATATTTACCTTTAATAATTATATGGATTGTAAGCATAATTTGGCCCACACCCCGCACTTATTTTTATCAGAGTTATACAAAGGAGAACTGAAAACCAACAAATTACATAAAGTAGTGCAGCAAAGTGAAATTTTCATATATTTGTCCAGTTATCAGCAATATGGAGTAGCCAATAGCAAACAGTCAGCATTCTTTTTTTTTTTATTGTCCTAACTGCTCTAAACAGGGGAAACCAGGCTGTTATTGGTTACTGCTTTTTGCACATCGTCCTTCTTGTTTATACTGCCTTTTTGGGGGGAGCAGATAACTGTCTAATACAGGTATTTGCTCCCACTTCCGGGCATAGATTGCTGCAGTATCCAAGGCGATCTATGCCATGCCTGGCTCCTACTCAAGCCCCCCCCCCCCCGCACTGTCTTATGGGAAATTGTCGGAACTCCACTTTAATAAATCCAACTAAATTTGGCTATAGTATTTATGTAAAGTAGAACTAAAAGCAGCACTCATATAATATATTTTGGGGAGATTTACTTTCTCTTCCTGTCCCAAAAGATGAAATCCCTCCAAAGTAATGGGAGTCCTTGGTTGTCTCTGGCATCAGTAGAACAAGTGTCGTCCCCCGAGCCCCCGTTTTACTTACCTCACCTCCCACGCTCATCCCCGTCATCCTCTTTGGTTTCCCAGCCTGGCCATTGATTGGCTAGATTGGACGGATTGTCAATCACATTCAATGATGCGGCGTGCCGGGGGGTGGGGCCGAGTGATACAGTCGGCGGCTATGCCCGCTACTGTATCAAGGGAGTGCGCCCGCAAGAGCTTTCCACCATGCGCTCTCGTTTGCATGAAGGTGAAAAGCACTTGCGGAGGGGGAGCCATGACAGCTGCCGAGGGACCCCAGAAGACGTAGATCGGAGCCACTGTGTGCAAAACACGCCACACAGTGGAGGTAAGTATAACATGTTTGTTATTTAAAAAAATATATATATTTACTTTAGTGTCACTTTAATTCTCTGTGATAATGGTAAACATGTCAAACAGAGGTAGTAAATCTCCATATTAAGGACAAAGACAGCAAAAGGACTTTACCAGGTGTTCTAATCCTTCTCCACTCTGTATAAAATGATTAAAAAAAATGTTTTGCCTTTAGTTATACTTAAAGAAAGCTGAATAGTTTCTGAATTCTGAAGTTATATTCAAAACAAGCCTTCTTAGTGTTATTTGTCTTCATGCACCATCAACTCTAATTAAGAAATATGTCTAGTGGACACACTGGAATCCATCGTTTATTATAGAGAATGCATTAAATATGATTCTCGGAGCTAGGAAATAATCTCAATTCTTCTTCTTTTCTCAGAAACAAACATATTCAAACACGTCTCCTGTGTGTCCGAATCACGCTCCAGTGGATCACTCCGTGAGGATCAATTCCGTAGGAAGCAGCACCTCGTCCACTCAGCCTTTACTAGCACACAGAGATTGCTAAATGAAAACTCATGTCACCTCAATCTGCTTGGGGACCCCTTATGTTCCATCATTACACACTCTTCCATATACAGTGATACCGCTGTTCAACACAGAGAAAGTAGAACAGAAACAATGTAGCTGCTGAGTCTGAAGAAAGAACAGTCACTGCCAGGGGGGCCCAAACATGTTACAGAATGACAAGTTATCAGCAACATCCCCTGCAGGAAATGTGATATCTGAAGACAGTGACCTCTGCCTATAATCACTTACTTTCATGTGTTCTTCCTTTATGGAGATGGCTTTGTATGGACACATCAGATGAAAGGTCAGCCTTTCATAATGTCCTGTGACAATATGGGATGGAAACTCACTGATTATCTGAGCGTTGTTCAGGACTGTAAAATGTGACATTGCTTGTAACATAAGAAAGCATGCCAATGTTGTCATGTCTTGCCATTGCAAAAATAATGCAAATGCAGAATCGTACTGAATACTTTCACACACTTTCAGCCTCATTCAGAAAATCTTTGTGAAGAGTTAAAGTGTTCCTATCAGATTCTTAACACTTTACAAACGGTGGTAAGGCGGCACAATGCTGGATTGCCCCTGTTACCCAATCGGCTAGCCATTGCACTGCTGTCAGTTAATACGCCCATGGAATCCAGCGGTTGGAATACTTATCACATTTTTTCCTCCCGAGTCGGTTACATACAAATTAGTTTCTGTATATTTTTATTAAAGATTTTTTGTGCACTTATTCCTATATGAGAGATTTGGCGAATGTTTTAGTTATTAGAGTTCAATTATTTGGGTAATTTGCCTTCTTTAGTACTGGTGGGATGTCATACCAACTGATGCCAATGTTATAGCTGAAAAGAAGTTGCAAATACACTGGCCCTGTTTCTATTATGCTAAGCTGTGAGCTCATGGACTTATCATCAGTGGCATAAAAACGCACTATTGTGGTGTAATAACAAAATAATAACTTTGCTGTTTTTAGTCTTTTAAGATTAGAGCCGGTACTAAAGATAAAGACCCTCATACATTTTTAAATCATTACAGATAAGGATCTTTATCAAGCTTAAAGGCAAAAAATAGATGGTTTATGAGTTGTATTGTTAACCCTTTATTAGAAAGCCTAGAGTTCCCTATATGAAAGGTGCACAAGGCACCATCCCCTGTTTGCACTGCATTTATCTTTGCTGTTTTTGCACCTTTTGAAATGTTGGCCTTTTCTGAAAATTGTGAAAAAGAAAAAAAGAAATTGCTTTGACCTCTTGCTGTTAGATGACTGAATGGTTTGGCCAAGACTTACAAAGAAGACCTTGGGCAAACTAAAGCAACATTTCTTTGCAATCAGACCATTAATAATAAGGTACTTTGGGGGCACTTAGTCACACACTTTTATTTTAATGGTTTCAAGATGCTATATTTTTGTACTTTTTTTTCCTTTTTGTGATGTAGTTGTTGCATTCAATGTGACTGGATGTTGACATTTCTTTTTTTTTTTTGTTGTTATTTTGTTTCTGTACATATAAGAATGTAGCGGTAATTTCATTTTGCCCCTCCCCTTTTCCCAACCAAATATCCAAAGTATTTTTGTATGTATGTAAATAGATGTAAGTAGTGTCGCAAGTTTCCAAAATATTTGAGATATATTGCCTGGTTATTAAGAGCCGTTGTTAATAATAAACTTCCGTGAATGTTACATTGGTGTTTCCCTTTTGCATTTGTCTCCATTTGTCCGTCTGAACCTTCCATTAAGAATGATCCCTATGTTTTGGGATGAATCGTTGCTGATGAGTTATCTACTTATGTATGTAAATTGCAGCTTGAGCTACAGTGCCTTTTAACAAAAAGCTTTACTCCACGGGCTGTAAATAGGGATACATTTGTTGCAAACAAGCCTTAATCTGGGTACACACTATGGGCCAGATTCAGGTAGAGTTACTCTGGAGTATCAGTGATACTCCAGCCTAACTCTCACTTTGAGCCGGGTTGGAGTTACTATACGAGCGGCGTAATTGTATTTCGCCATCGTATCGTATCGGAACTGCAATTTAAAAAATGGCGCCGGGGGCGTTCCCGCTGATTATGTTAATCAGCGAGAATCGGCAATTCACGATCGTATTCGGGCCCGACGCAGTGACTTTCCGACGTTTCCGTAAGAGATACGCGGCGTAAAGATAAAGCAGCCCCCTAGTGGAGTATTCTATGTTAAGTATGGCCGTCGTCATCGCGTCGCAAAAAAAAAAATTTGAGTCGTTTGCGTAAAACGTCCGTGAATGGGGATTGACGTCATTGACGTTCATTGACAGAATTTGGAGCATGCGCACTGACAGTCGATGCATGCGCAGTACGTTCGCCGCGGGATCGCGCCTAGTTATAATAATACACGCCCCCTACCCGCCCAATTTGAATTCCGCCGGCTCATTTTCGCTACGCCGCCGCAACTTTAGGAGCAAGTGCTTTGTGAATAACAGTACTTGCTCCTAAAGTTTCGGCGGAGTAACGTAAATGAGAAACGTTACTCCAAAATAAAGATTCGCCCATCTACCTGAATCTGGCCCATTAAGTTTTTTTTTTTCATTTAACCCAGCGTGCTGAAAAAAAACAGAGATCACCGAAACGAAAACAAAACAGAGATCACCGTAACAAAAAAAAAAAACAGAGATCACCGTACTAACACAAGCATGGTTAGTGTGGCAATCTGCCCTGCTGTGCCTTCGTGTTCTGACAGGGACTGAGCCCTTGCCAGAACACATGCTAGTTTTCCAGCATGGCCGTAGAACAGATAGCGGTACAAACTGGCCAAAAATTGACCAGTTCCTATCGAACCGACTGTTTTCAGCTAAACACTGGCTCAAGTTCTCCATGCATACATTTTGACTTTAGCATTATACAAAGACATGAGATGTCTGTTATGAAAAATTAATCTGAACGGTGCAGTTTTTTTATACATTCCTACATCAGGAGGAATCACGGGAGGTATATACACTGAGTAAAATTATCAACGCAACACTTTTATGTTTGCCCCTATTTATCATGAATTGAATTGAAAGATCTATGACTTTTTCAATGTACACAAAAGACCTATTTCTCTCAAATATTGTTCACAAATCTGTCTAAATCTGTGTTAGTGAGCACTTCTCCTTTGCCGAGATAATCCATCCACCTCACAGGTGTGGCATATCAAGATGCTGATTAGACAACATGATTATTGCACAGGTGTGCCTTAGGCTGGCCACAATAAAATGCACAGCACAATGTCACAGATGTTGCAAGTTTTGAGGGAGTGTGCAATTGGCATGCTTCCTGCCGAATTGTCCACCAGAGCTGGTGACCTTGAATTGAAAGTTCATTTCTCTACCATAAGCCATCTCCAAAGGCGTTTCAGGAAATATGGCAGTAGATCCAACAGGCCTCACAACCACAGACCACGTGTAACCACACCAGTTTAGGACCTCCGCATCCAGCATCTTTACCTCCAAGATCGTCTGAGACCAGCCACCCAGACAGCTGCTGCAACAATCGGTTTGTATAGCCAAATAATTTCTGCACAAACTGTCTCAGAGAAGCTCATCTGCATGCTCGTCGTCCTCATCTGGGTCTCAACCTGACTCGTCATCATAACCGACTTGAGTGGGCAAATGCTCACATTCAATGGCGTCTGGCACCTTGGAGAGGTGTTCTCTTCACAGATGAATTTCCGTTTTTCACTGTACAGGGCAGATGGCAGATAATGTATGGCATTGTGTGGGTGAGGGGATTGCTGATGTCAATGTTATTGATTAAGTGGCCCATGGTGGCAGTGGGGCTATGGTATGGGCAGGCATATGCTATGGACAATGAACACAGGTATGTGCATTTTATTGATGGCATTTTGAATGCACAGAGATACTGTGATGTGTTCCTGAGGCCCATTGTTGTGCCATTCATCCACGACCATCACCTCATGTTGCAGCATGATAACGCACATCCCCATGTTGCAAGGATCTGTACACAATTCCTGGAAGCTGAAAACATCCCAGTTCTTGCATGGCCAACATACTCACCAGACATGTCACCCATTGAGCATGTTTGGGATGCTCTCGATCGGCGTTAAAATCACTTGCATAATTAAGCGATAGCGATTTGTGGGGAAATTCGTCATAAAAAAAAGTAATGACAGCGACAATTCTGCAACTGAGGAAATTTTAGTGATTTTGAGTTGATTACATTATTGAATAATTTTTATTATAATTATATTATCATTTGTTATAATTATTTATAATTATTTATTATATTAAAATTTATAATTTTATTTAAAAAGAAGTCATACCCGGGATGCCTATTAGACTCGTGTTTGGTCAGATTTAAGTGAGTTATTCCTAAGAATTACAAGCCTACAGTATAAAACACAAAATTTCCTTGCAAATAATGGTACCGCTTTCAGCACCTAAAATCAGAAAGAATCATACCGCCACAGAGGTTAATTAGGAATGGTTTGTGAAGAACTATATGTTCATATATTTACTTGCAAGGTGAGCAATGAAGTAGCATATGACTATATTGCATTTGACACAACACCTATGTGATGACCCTTAGCCTTGCCTGATGTCATTTTTTTTTAGATAGAAGGGCCCCATCTGTCCATAAAATGGTGAACTCCATGTAAAATCAATGTTAGTGTCTTATACTCATATAATTTAATGCCCTAAGAATGATTTACTAGAGGTCTATATTTGTGTCAGCTTAGTGGACGTGCATATCCTTGCGAAGCAATAAACACAAATTCTAATGGAAGCTGTTAGAATCTAGCATCTTCATGTATAGTCCCCAATTACCCCGAAGGCACATTATTTTTTTATTTTATATACAGTGCCTTGAGAAAGTATTCGGCCCCCATGGACTTTGCGACTTTTTGCCACATTTCAGGCTTCAAACATAAAGATATAAAACGGTAATTTTTTGTGAAGAATCAACATCAAGTGGGACACAATCATGAAGTGGAACGAAATTTATTGGATATTTCAAACTTAAAAAAAAAAAAACTGAAAAATTGGGCGTGCAAAATTATTCAGCCCCCTTAAGTTAATACTTTGTAGCGCCACCTTTTTCTGCGATTACAGCTGTAAGTCGCTTGGGGTATGTCTCTATCAGTTTTGCACATCGAGAGACTAAAATTTTTGCCCATTCCTCCTTGCAAAACAGCTTGAGCTCAGTGAGGGTGGATGGAGAGCGTTTGTGAACAGCAGTTTTAATTTTTTTCCACAGATTCTCGATTGGATTCAGGTCTGGACTTTGACTTGGCCATTCTAACACCTGGATATGTTTATTTGTAAACCATACCATTGTAGAATTTGCTTTATGTTTTGGATCATTGTCTTGTTAGAAGACAAATCTCCGTCCCAGTCTCAGGTCTTTTGCAGACTCCATCAGGTTTTCTTCTAGAATGGTCCTGTATTTGGCTCCATCCCTCTTCCCATCAATTTTAACCATCGTCCCTGTCCCTGCTGAAGAAAAGCAGGCCCAAACCATGATGCTGCCACCACCATGTTTCACAGTGGGGATGGTGTGTTCAGGGTGATGAGCTGTGTTGCTTTTACGCCAAACATAACCTTTTGCATTGCCAAAAAGTTCGATTTCGGTTTTATCTGACCTTCTTCCACATGTTTGGTGTGTCTCCCAGGTGGCTTGTGGCAAACTTTAAACAACACTTTTTATGGATATCTTTAAGAAATGGCTTTCTTCTTGTCACTTTTCCATAAAGGCCAGATTTGTGCAGTATACGACTGATTGTTGTCCTATGGACAGAGTCTCCCACCTCAGCTGTAGATCTCTGCAGTTCATCCAGAGTGATCATGGGCCTCTTGGCTGCATCTCTGATCAGTCTTCTCCTTGTATGAGCTGAAAGTTCAGAGGGACAGCCAGGTCTTCGTAAATTTGCAGTGGTCTGATACACCTTCCATTTCAATATTATCGCTTGCACAGTGCTCCTTGGGATGTTTAAAGCTTGGGAAATCTTTTTGTATCCAAATCCGGCTTTAAACTTCTCCACAACAGTATTTTGGACCTGCCTGGTGTGTTCCTTGTTCTTCATGATGCTCTCTGCGCTTTGAACGGTCCTCTGAGACTAACACAGTGCAGGTGCATTTATACGGAGACTTGATTACACACAGGTGGATTCTATTTATCATCATTAGTCATTTAGGTCAACATTGGATCATTCAGAGATCCTCACTGAACTTCTGGAGAGAGTTTGCTGCACTGAAAGTAAAGGGGCTGAATAATTTTGCATGCCCAATTTTTCAGTTTTTTATTTGTTAAAAAAGTTTGAAATATCCAATAAATTTCATTCCACTTCATGATTGTGTCCCAATTGTTGTTTCTTTACAAAAAATTACAGTTTTATATCTTTATGTTTGAAGCCTGAAATGTGGCAAAAGGTCGCAAAGTTCAAGGGGGCCGAATACTTTCGCAAGGCACTGTAGTTCTGAATTATAATTAAAGGAAAGGGAAGTAAACTGCAAAATACTGAACCTACAAAAGACTTTGAGGTGTAAAAAGAAAAATGTATAGCTGACCACATGTACATAAAATAATTACAACACTGCAGACTTTATGTGTATAAGCCCTGATAAAGGCATGACTTCTACACCTTTCAGTCAGAATTTTACACTTCGTCTGGCCTGGCTTGAAAAATTAGTACTGCAATATATATTACAAAACATTACTGCTTGGCTCTCAGCAGTGTTAAAAAAAACAATGGATGAAGTTATGCATTCATTTGAAACACTAAGGCCGCGTACACACGATCGGTTAACCAGAGGACAACGGTCTGATGGACCATTTTCATCGGTCACAAACCGATCGTGTGTAGGCCCCATAGGTTAATTAACCTTTGGTTAAAAAAAAGAGAACTTGTTTTAAAATGTAACCGATGGACGCCTAACCAATAGGTCAAAACCATTCATTAGTACGCACGACCATCGGTTAAAAATCCACGCATGCTCAGAATCAAGTCGACGCATGCTTGGAAGCATTGAACTTAATTTTTTTCAGCACGTCGTTGTGTTTTACGTCACCGCATTCTAACACGATTGGTTTTTTAACCGATGGTGTGTATGCATCAGACCATCAGACAGCTTCATCGGTTAACCGATGAGAACTGACCTTCAGACCGTTCTCATCGGATGGACTGATCGTGTTTACGAGGCTTAAGCCTGCATTCATACCTGAGCTTAACTTGCAGGCTGTATTTCTAGTGATTGTGAAGCTTTTTGGTTTTGCAGGGATTTTATAACCGCTTTACAAGGCTTATGCAAGTTGTTTTTGATCGTGTATCAAGCTTCAGATGTTGGTTTCATAGGCTGGGCAAAAAATAAGATGAAGTTCTAGGTACGGAGTTTTTCAGGCATAATAATGCCTGTTTACAAAAATAAAAAGCTCATGTCCTTTTATTGAGCAGAGAGCAACTGAGCTTACAAGTGTCAACAGGGACAGATAGATTCTGCATGCTGTGTATAGTCAGGCACAGGGAAACAAGCTGAAAAACACTCAAGTGCCACTTATTGTATTTTAAATGCAAATAGGGTGGGTACCTTAGTCTGTTTTGATATCACTTTCCAGTAATACACTACATAGCAATGCCCAAATTGGGAAAGGGAAGACCAACATTGGGAACCAAAAAAGCCTTAAAAAAGAAATTTGAAGATCAGTACAGTAATTGTTCTTCTGCCTTCAATCGTCATGCCTCAGTTTTTTGCTACTGTCCTAGGAGAGTGGCTGTCTTTTCCTCAGCCCTGCTGAGAAAAATTCTATATCAACGTTTTCTTTGACATACTCAGTACTCTGTAATAAAAAAAATCTTTGGTGTCTTCAATCAAGACTTTAATTATGCTGTTGTTTTTCTTTATACATCAGCAGTGTGGATTGGCTTAAAGTCTAAGTTCGCCTTTGTTCACTTTTTTTTACTTTTAATTTTTTTGTGGAAATTTTACATGAAAAGTATAACATTCAATAACAAACATGTCATCGGCCAACATGGCATGCATTCAAAGTTACAGAACAACATAAGAAAATATGATCAAAAAAGGAAGAAAGAAATGGTCACTTGTAGCGAGTGACGAGTACTGAACACAAACCATCTAGCTAGTGGTCCCCATAATACAGTGGGGTCAGTTCCTTTAGGTCTGTAGGGATGGGATCCTCACTTTCACGGGAACATCCCATGGGGTCCCACTTAATGTTATCTGTGACCCTTGCGGAATAGTTCTGTAAGGAACACTAGCAGGGACAGACACTTATGCCGGGAGTTGTCCTGCCCACCACCCTTTTGGGATCACACTGTAGTGGTGCCCGACCTCCCCCAGGCCTTGTCCCCAGACCTTCAGCTGTCTGGCCCCATAGCAAGCCTGGACTGTTCACTTTTTTTTATTTCAAATTTCAAGTCCCCTATGTACCAATATAGCATTCATGTACTTTTTGGCCAAAATATCAAAACTTTCCATTTAATCTACATTCACTTTACTTACTACCCTTCATCAATGTTTCCCAACGTATCTTCTGTCTTACTTCCTTACAGACTTTAGGTTATGACACAGGCAGGAGTTGACCAGCTGACCTCTACAGCATACACCTGGCATCATCCACCCACCCATTCCCAGCTGTAGGTTTTTTAAATGAAATGCGATCAAATCATCCTTTTTTTTAGCTGGGGGGGGGTTAAGTTTTGGAGCATTTTCACTCATCACTCATAGGGCAGCCCACACACCTGAATAGGCTGCGCTACACACAGCAATCGTTCCAAAGAAGCTTCAGAACTTTTTTTAGAGCGGAACTTAGTGTGTGGTGCAGCGCATTTCTGAGATGCAATGAAATACACAGATGTTTTGGAGTCTCATTGTTCTTGTGTTAACACACCAATTTCACTTTCAGGCCCCATTCACATCAAGCATAGTAGGAGCGAGAGTTTTGTGGCTCGTTTTTCCTTTGACACGCATAGGGCAGCCTAAAAGCTACATTGGTACATAGGTAAGCTGGAATTCTGAAAAAAAAATAAGTGAACTTAGCCTTTAATCTTGTACTCAGACCACCACTTGACTGAAGATTGTGGGGCTAGCCTGGACTGTGATCTTCAGGCACTGGGGTTTGCATTGTGGCCTGGGGTTTGCATTGTGGCATTTTTCCAGACCTTTGTGTATTGTATATGTAACCCACGGAGTGCTCTCCATATGCAGAGCCATGGCACAGCCTCTGGTGTGACCCAGTCTTTGAGGACTCACATAGTGAGTAAGTACTAAAGCACTGGGAGCCTGAGAACAGTTGATATCCCTGGGCGCCATTTTAAAATTTCCATCACCACCTTTTTAACCATTAGCAATTAAGGTAAATGAGTGCTGGTACCAGGAGGAGTGTTGCGTGTGTGCTCCATATTTATCTTCCCACCATTGTTTTTTTTATTATTGAATGTATACTTTTACTCCTTTCCTCATTTTGGGTAGTTCTCTGCTATGCAGTGCAACATGTCTTTTAAAGACACAATGACCACAATGGGTGACCTCAGCTTCTATTTCACTATTGCTTCTAGACAAGATTTCTCAGTATTTTTAGAAGAAACCGACACTTGTAACCTAGCTCATGGGATCCCTATTACTATTACTTTTATAGCTCTGACACGTGAGGCTGAGCATTATTTTTTTATAGCTCTGACACGTGAGGCTGAGCCTTATATCTACTTAAGATTTTTTGTTGGTTTGTGTGCAATTAATGGAGCAATCTGATCGAAGAGACTCTAAACGCACTCTGGTGTCATCTGTGACAACGTCTAATTTTGACCTTAACTGGCCTCCATTGCTTATTGTGCTAAAGGCATAAGTCTTTTTTTTTCATTCAACCGGCAGATATGGATGGAGGAATCATCACCACTGAGCTATTGTATTCTAACAGCGGGAAGACTTCCCTGCCGACACTGATCACTGCTACCAGTTAAAACCTGTAGCGCTGATCGAGTACCAAAACAACAACAAGACAGTTGTACAGAAGACGATAGGTAGATTGGATTCTGTGCAGCTATCCTCCCCATACATGGATCGAAATTCAGCCAGTCCATGCTGAACCAACTGAAGTTCAATCTACGTATGGCTGGAATATGGCCCTGTGATTAAAATTTTAGGAATTAATCTGTGATTTAGATTCAGAGTCTTTACAGACAAGTTTTAAAGAGACTGTATTTCAAAAAATTTCATAAGTCTCAGATTTACAAGCAGTTGTCTTTAAACTGATTGATGCCGTGTGTTCTACCATGCATTTAGAGCATCAGCTAGCTATTCCAAGCGTGGGGTCTTTTAGAGCTCTCACACCTGCAAAGATTTTTACAATTCACTCTAAATTTAATATTGCTCTAGGACAAGGGTCTCCAAACTTTAGAAACAATGGGCCAGTTTACTGTCCTTCAGACTTTAGGAGGGCCGGACTAGGGCCATTGGGAGTAGAAAATGTCTAGTGGGAGTATACAATACCATATCTTTGGTGTCAGTGGGAGGACTAGTGCCCCAGTGTTGGTGCCAATAGAAGGAATTGTACCCTTTTGATAGTGTCAGTTGGATGAATAGTGCCCCATTAGTGGTTTCAGCAACAAGAATGATTCCCCATTGTTGGTGTCAATGGATGGAATAGTGCCCCAAGGGCCGGATAAAGGCAAGCAAAGGGCCGCATCCGGCCCCAGGGACACAGTTTGAAGACCCCTGCTCTAGGATTACTAGAAACAACCTATGAATTTTCCCACGATTCACTATCACTCAATTCTGCAAGTGTTCTAATTTACTATCGCTGTTTTCTAGCTGGTCTAAAACCGCTTTTGGCGTCAAGGGACACTTTTTAGTTATGGACAATCTTAAGTTTCCAGGCAGGAAGAACAGTATATATAATCTAAAAGTGCATGCAGGGCAATGAACAAAGCACTAGGGACAAAAGGGAGGTGAAATGATTTGGTACAGTAATGTAATCTGTAAGATTACAGTGTACTGTATGTGTTTTGTGTTTTTGTACTACTTGAATTTGCGATGCTCGCAGGGAACGGAGCCCGGAATACAGTACATCGGGCGGATGATCCGGTGGAGGACACAGCGGGGGGACATCTCAGGATCCTGGTGACAAGGTAAGTACGCTGTACCAAGATTCTGCAATGCAATCCCAAGTGTGGCTTGGGGTTACCCCTAATGGTACTGGAATTTAACCCCGAGCCACACATTTAGGAATACCTCCAGGCGGGGGCCTACTGGTTTCCTTGGTAAATTAGCTTCTCGCAGCTTGGATTCTCAGGTTTCCTCCTGTAGATTTTTTTTATCCTAGATTTGTCAATCAGGCACCTCATTCAGCTGCCTTTTTTCACCCTTCTGGTGAGTTTCTCGCACCCTGGAATAGGAGCCTGTCCTTGGCAATTCGATCCCATTGAATTTCAAACTCCTCACTGCAGAGGAGTCTCCCTTTCACAGATGCCTTCTTAGCACCATCTCTCTACTAAGGGACCTCTTGACCTACAAGGTTGGCGGAGTCTCTACTGTTCCCTTTTAGGGACTAGATTCTTCAGTGTTCTCCAGAAGATCTGAACCATGCTCACAATACTGACACTTATGTCTACCCCAGTGTCTTTTCCTGGCAAACCCATTATGGAACACTCAGGAGACCTTCCCTGAAATTACTTATGTTTGAAGCTTTTTGCAGTTCGGCAAAGTCATCATCATCTGCAATCTTTGCACAATTTGAATTAACTAGTGCTTGTAATAATGATAATAATAATAATATTATACATTTTATTTTATATGGTGCCTTTAAAGTGGAAGTAAACCCTCCTATCGTTTTCAGCCAAGGAAGCTGCCATCTTGGCCTCTGTTTAATCTTTAACTGCCATGATGCTGAACATGTGATCAGTTGGATGGTTTGACAGTTTGGTTAAGAGCACATCCAAGTAAACCCATAGACTTAACAGTTTCAAAAAACAGTTACATTCCCGGTACATGCCAGGAATGTAAATGTTTTTTGAAACTGTTAAATCTATGGGTTTACTTTCGCTTTAAAGGTAGCTTCTTAAAGTGCTTTACAAAGAAAACACAAGACTTACACAGGATAACACAAAGGAAAAAAAGGGACAATTACACGAAAGCTTGTCTAAAGAAAAAAGTTTTTAGATTTGATTTGAAAGTCTAGCGAAGATGACTCTTTGATGTTCTTTGGAAATTGATTCCAGAGTTTTGAGACATAGCAGGATAAGGCTCTGGCAGGATAAGGCTCTGTCTCCCATCAAGTGTAGATGAGCAGGGGGGACACACAGAATATGAAAAACCTGAAGGGTAGCCAGTGCAAGGACTTCAGGATAGGGGTAATATGGTCACTTGTACCAGACATAGTGAGGATTCTGGCTGCAGAATGTTGTACATATTGTAGTCAAATATTAGTGTATTTAGGTACACAGTGAGTAGAGCATTGCAGTAGTCAAGACGGGAAAACCAAAAAATGTATGGATCAAGTTTTCAGCTACAGTGTATTCTAACATAGAATACAGCCAAGCAATGATTCTCAAGTGGAAAAAATATGTTCTGACAACATTTTGTACATGTGGGTCAAAGTTTAAACTAGAATCAAATATCACCACTAGATTTTTCAATTTAGACTGATGCTCAAATACAGTGCCATCTATAGATAAGCTATCAGGACTGGCCTTACATAATTGATGGGGATGTCAATAAGCATGACCTCAGTCTTGTCACAGTTTAACACCTTGTTCTTGGAGAATATCATGTGTCATCCTCTCAGAATGCGCCTCTCAGGGGGTCACGCAGTGGCGCGATCTGTCACAGATGACTGTTTACTGAACCTTCCAGTGTCATGAGATCATTGTGACCAATCACAGCAGATCACATGACAATTTACAGTGGTCACAGTGAACACATGGTACAGACAGGCCAATTACAGCACATCTGTACCATGTGATTAACTTTGAGCAATCACAGTTAATCACAACAAAAGACACTGAATGAACTAGTTTCATTCAGTAAAAATGGTTGCTTACACCTATGAAATTCATTGGTATATGCAATCATAATGTGTAAAAAGAAAAAAAAAACCTTATCACTTCCCCAGAGTAGTACAGTTTTTCTATGGTAACACTGTATTGTTCTGGTCACAGTATGTTGGAAAACAAAATCATAAAAAAAATATGTAAAAAATGCTTTAAAAAAAATATACTGTATATATATTTTTTTCATACTGTCACCAGTTAGTGTCCATGACCACCGCCATACCAGTTATATGATAATGCTGTACTGCACTGGTGGCGGTATGTAAAAAAATAAAAAATGAGAAAATATTGTTTTTTTAAATTTATTGATTTTTTTTTAAAATGTTCTGTTGTTTTTTGTTTATTTAGAAAAAATGAAAAACCCAGTGGTGATTAAATACCATCAAAAGAAAGCTCTATTTGTGTGAAAAAAAATTATAAAAATTCTTTATGGGTACAGTGTTGCATGACCATGCAATTGTCATTCAAAGTGCTACAGCACTGAAAGCTGAAATTGGCCAGGACAGGAAGGGGGTAAAAGTGCCCACAATTGAAGTAATTAATTGAAGGAAATTGTGGGACATCCTCGAGGGAAGCTGCTAAATTAAAATCCTTGCTAATAAGCTCACCCTCTATGGACCTTTGACCCTTTCCTAGTGTGTAACAGTTTTTTTCTCATACATCTTAATGTTTTGTAAGATTTTTTTGGGCAATTCTCATCTAGCATGGTGCCCATTTCTTTTGAAGCCCCAGGGGCCTTTGCAGTTATCCCTTAAATAGAGAGTCTGGAATTGGACAAGGCACCAATTTGGTTTCCTCATGCTGTTCTGAAAGCTATTTGCTGGACTGGTCCCTTCCTGGGAGGAATCCCCTAACAGATGTATCCTCTTGCTTACTCTTGAGTCTGGTTCTCCAGAAAAGACAGTTCCCAACTGTTCACCCCTGTTGGTTGGCCCCCCATGTATAGTGTGTTTCTTACACCGGTCTATGAGAGCCTCCATGTTGGATCATACATTGCAATGAATAAATGAAGGACAGGTAAGCCTGGAGACTTGAAAGCAGCCTTTTATTTCCTAAAGGCACAGAGACACACCAAAAGCCCAGCACATTATATTAGTTATAACCGGTAAGCCAGGCTTGGAGCATAGTTACCACACCTCAAAAACCCCTATGAGTGTTGGTTGGAATGACTCCTTGTCATTCTATTAATTATTATATGCCAGTTTGAGTTACAATATATTCTCCTTTCTTCCTTTTTTGACGTGTGTTGTTGATCACCCTACTGTCTCTTTAAGAAAGATTCAGGGTTGGCACACATTTTTTTTCTTCAACACAGGGTTCATTCTCTTATCTATATTTTGATTTTATTGTAGATTGCTCTGTCTTCCATTGATTTCCTCTTGATTATTTGTCTGTCTTGTAGCATCCTGTCTTTTCTTGGACCTTTCTCTACCTGAAAACAAGGGTTTGGAAGTTTTCAACTTAACCTATGGCTGTTACCTGTTTGGTCTTTTTCCTGGACATGCTCTATCTGTCCAAGCCTCATGTCCATGAAGTCAAGAGTTAGGTATGAATTGGCTTTCCATGCAGTTGTCAAAATATATATATATATTTTTTCAGTTGGATATTTTTACTTTGGGACTTGGCCCGGCAAACATTATATTTTTTGACTACTTTAGTCATTGGTCCGGATTTTTTTCACCAGTTATTTTGTAGATGGTTGATAGTCTTCTTTTCCCTGATTGAGACCCATGTCTTCCTCTGGTAGCACTTTCTTCCCCTTAGTGGTGTTTATCTGTCCTGGTTTGGAGCACCAGGTTTATCATCGGTGCCCTTCCCTTGCTTGTGGCAATTTTCAAATTGATTGGCCCTTTTCCATCTAGCCTTCTTAGGGCATTGATTCTTTCAGATACTTTTACAGTATGATTTCCATACTGATGGCTTTATGGACCCCTTTTTTGGACTGCTTTTGGACATCCTGACTTAAAAATTCCTGTGTCCCTCATAATCTCCTTCTTGAAGTTCATTGGAGGTCTGTTATTGTCTCTTGAACTACTTGTTAACAAAGCTGAGACATGACAGTTGTATAGAAAGGTTTGTTTGGCAGTTTACCAACTTTCTAGAGACAGCTGTATAACTCAACTGTTTAAGAATTTTTACAATCCCTGTCGCTCAATGGATTTCCAGATTTTACAGCAGGTACAACAAATCTTATTTTAAAGAACTTGAAAATTAATTTTTCTCACCATTATGTTGAAGACCAAAGTCCTGCATTGGAACGATGACATTTCTCCACAGTGAAATGTTGCAGAGCTTAGGATTTTGTCTGCCAGGCAGTCAAAGCTAGGTCAGGTCAGAAAAAAGCGAAGTACAGTACTTAAAAGAGTTTATGGCCTTTCATAACATCTAACTTTGGACAGTTCTCAGGAATTTAGTTCATTTTTTTCTACAAACATCTAACACAGTAACAAGTTCATTGATTGTCAAACAAAAATCTTTGTCAAGATTTCATACAACAACAAGAAGTCTGTGTTCCCTTTGAAAGATCGTATTTTGCATTTGAAGCCAGTTTATTTTTCTTCTTAACCACTTAAGCCCCGGACCACTATGCTGCTAAATGCCCAGAGGCGTTTTTACAATTCGGCACTGCGTCGCTTTAACAGACAATTGCGCGGTCGTGCGACGTGGCTCCCAAACAAAATTTGCGTCCTTTTCTTCCCACAAATAGAGCTTTCTTTTGGTGGTATTTGATCGCCTCTGCGATTTTTATTTTTTGCGCTATAAACAAAAATAGAGCGACATTTTTGAAAAAAAACCAATATTTTTTAATTTTTGTTATAAGAAAAACTGAATAAACTAAATTTTAGTCAAACATTTAGGCCAAAATTTATTCAGCCACATGTCTTTAGTAAAAAAAAATCGCAATAAAAAAAAAATTTGCTACCTAGCGGGAACAGCGACACTAATACAGTGATCAGAAAAATGATCGCTTAGTGACGCTGGCAATAGGGGGTGAAAGGGTTAACTAGGGTGGTGATCAAGGGGTTAAAACTTTATTGGGGGGGTACTGGCCTACCCTGGACCTAACACTAATTGCCTGTCACACTGCCTGTCACACTGACACTAGATGCAGTGATCAGTACAGTGACAGTGTGACAGGGGGTGGGGTGGGGGGGTGATCGCAAGGGGTTAAATGTGCCTATGTGTACGGGTGTCAGTGTAGTGTTGGTGCAACTCACTGTGTCTCTTCTCTCATCTCGGCGGTTTGAAAATACCGCCGAGATGAGCGCTGCATCACTTCCTCTGCCTGTGTTTACATTTTACAGACAGAGGAAGTGACACGGCGGCTTTGGCTGGGAGCGATCACGAGGGGGCGGACAGAAACTAACCGCCGCCCCCTCGAGTCGGATCGCTCCCCACGGTAAACCGCCTGCCGCACGCAGCGGAGGGAGTCCCGATCGGACCCCCGACCCGCTAGTAGGCAGTCACGTATATATATGTGCTTCTGCCTGTCCGTGCCATTCTGTGGACGTAAATGGGCGTGCGGCGGGCGTTAAGCGGTTAAAGGGGAATTGCAGTCTGGCTAACATCATCAGTAAAGTCCTAATGCTTGCTTATTTATTACTTGGTATTTCTTTGCAATTGTGAGTTCCAGAACTAAAGAAGCCGAAAGATACTTTCTGCGAAGGAGCCCAGATTTGCAACCTTTGTGTGGATTTGGGAGGGTCTGTAGTTGGATTGAACTGCATTGCTCGAAAATGGTTAGCGGTGATCTACAACACCTTGAAGCATCATTGTCTTCCAATCATGCCTGTGGTTTTGCTGCAGACTGCAATGTCTGTTTTGCTTTCAAACAGGGCATCCTAAGGCTGGGTTCACACATGTGCAGTGCGAACCGAAGCTCCGTTTTCACAGCTAATTGACAAAGTAATACTTATAAAGGAAATGCTGCGCTATCTGGATGTTATCATGAGTGCCTTATTGCAATGATACAAAATAAATAAAATAACGTATTTATCGGTGTATAACACGCACAGGCGTATAACACGCACCCTAACTATAAGAGAGAAGTTTCAGTAAAAAAACTTTCCAGGGCCCCCTGCATATAACACGCAGGTACAGTTTACCCTCTATTTTCAGGGTAAAAAAGTGAGTGTTATACGCCAATAAATACAGTAATTTTTTTATCACAAACCATCATAAACCTTATGATCCGAATATATACTAGAATATATAAAGTGCCTTAGTGTTAACCACTTCAGCCCCGGAGGATTTGGCTGCCAAATGACCGGGCCACTTTTTGCAAATTCGACACTACATCGATTTAACTGACAATTGCGTGGTCGTGCGACGTGGCTCCCAAAAAAAACGACGTCCTTTTTTTCCTACAAATAGAGCTTTCTTTTGGTGGTATTTGATCACCTCTGTGTTTTTTTTTTTTGCGCTAAACTAAAATAGAGCGACAATTTAAAAAAAACAAACATTATTTCTTACTTTTTGCTAGAATAAATATCCAACCAAAAATATATATATAAAAAAAGTTTTTTTTCCCCTCAGTTTAGGCCGATACGTATTCTTCTACATATTTTTGGTAAAACAAAATCGCAATAAGCGTATATTGATTGGTTTGCGCAAACGTTATACCGTCTACAAAATAGGGGGTAGTTTTATGGCATTTGTATTATTATTTTTTCTTTTACTAGTTATGGCGGCGATCTGCGATTTTTATCGTGACTGCGACACTATGGCGGACACATTGGACACTTTTGACGCTTGTCATTTATATAGCGATCAGTGCTGTAAAAATACACTGATTACTGTGTAAATGACACTGGCAGTGAATGGGGTAAACCAGTAGTGGCGGGGAAGGGGTTAAGTGTGTCCTAGGGATTGATTCCAACTGTGTGGGGGTGGGGCTTACTGTGACATGACAATGATCACTGCTCCCGATGAGAGGGAGCAGACGATCAGTGTCCTGTCACTAAGTAGAACAGGGAGTCGCGGGACACCGGCGGACATCGAGTGCACAGGTCCCGGGGTCATGGAGACCGTGGCGGGCACGCTCACCCGCTAGGCGGCAGGTTTAAAGCAACGTATGTCCGTGCCATTCTGCCGACATAAATGTTCGTGAGGCAGTCGGAAAGCGGTTAATAAATGAACAAATCAAGTGTTATCATGCAAACTCTAAAAATGTCATACAATATGGGATCAATCCCCCTGAGGAAGATACGATGTATCCCTGTAACAAGACATGTTGGGGAGGGGACAGGATGGTGCGGGAGACAGCTGATCTGTCTCAGAATGGAGAGACACGCTATTTTGGCGTTTTAGCATTTTTTGGTCTTTCTATAGAGCGGTGCACTGAAGCACCTAGCAAATGGGAGTACCCTGACAGTGGGGTTACGGTTTATTAATAAAAGTATATTTTTTTAAATGGTATCACACTATCAAGTTTCTTTATGTTTTATGCGAGTGTGGAAGCAGCAATACTGAGCAGCCCAGAACTCCATCACTGACACTGGACCCAGGGGTGGTTCAATAGCATGTTCTGGCTGAACTCAATTGTAAGGTCACACGCTCTAAGGCTGCATTCACACCTGAGCGTAGCGTTTGGCCGCGATTTTGCAGCGTTTTTTACTGTGATTTGCCGTGATATTTGCAGCGTTTTTTACCACGATTTTGTACAGGTCTAGGGTCACCAATGTTAAAAACAGAAAAACGCCCAAATACGTTCATTTCGAGCGTCAATAAAGGGTCCAGAACTTGTTTGAGCTTCAGGCGTTCGGCGTCTGGCGTTTTGGAGTGGAGATGTGAACCATTTTCATTTAGAATAATGCATTTTTTCCCCTCTAGCGTTTTGGAGCTTCATGCTTCAGGTGACAAAACGTTCAGGTGTGAATGCAGCCTAAGATGAGCGTACACACACAAGGGGGGAGCACCTAAGTGAACACGAGAACACGAGTTGTAGCACCAGTACTAGCTGGATTTTATTATCTAATGATGGTATTATTCATATGAAATTTTGACATCTGTTTGCACGTAGCACTTTTTCATCACTTTAATTATTTTCGCATGTATTTGGATCGCTATATTTGATATATGACGTTTTTGATCCTATATTGTATGACATTTTTGGAGTTTGCACGATAACACTTTATTTGTTTATTTATTAACACTAAGGCACTTCATATATTCTCTGCTGAGGAAGTTGTAAAACGTAACATGTACAGGGGATAGGAGTCTGAATACACGTCGCTCGCTGCCATCCTTTGGAACCAAGTTTTTTTCCTGCATTCTTTACTGCCGTTTTTACAGTGGCTAAATGTGAGTAGCCTGTACTTTTAATACTTTTAATAAATTGATCAAGCGGAGAGCACTTCGTTTGTGATTCCTTTTCATGTTCGGGTCCGTTTGACAACGCTGACCTATGAGGATCTGTATTGGGTAACCTGGTTCCTGGTCTCCCAAGCTGATATCTGCCTGTTTGACCATCTGGTAAGACAGTGGTCTATGTGTGAAGGTGGAGAGTACCCATCCTTACTGGTGGAGGGATCACTTTAAAGGATCACTAAAGGAAAACATTTTTTTAGCTAAATAGCTTCCTTTACCTTAATGCAGTGCTGTTTTTATGTTCTCATTGTTCGTTTTTGCTTTGAAGTAGCTGTAATACTTCTCTAATCTCCACACTTCCTGCTTGTCTGGCTCCTTATGAAAAATCTCATGGGAGCTTTTCACTGTGGTCCAAGCTGTGTCTCTAAAACTCCTCAGACCCAATCAGATTCATTTTAAAAACAAAACACTGCCCTGGGATTCAATTTAAAAACAAAACACTGCCCTGGATTTGTTTGTTTTTGTTCTGTCTCTCTCTCTATTTCACATAAACACAAAACCTTTTTAAAAACGAAAGTGAAACTAGAGGCACATTATATGATTGATTTTTATCTATTTTTAATCATTTTTAAAAGGAATCAGTTAAATTTTATGTCTCTATACCCTGTAAACAGTCATTTCAGCAAAAAAAAAAATTTCCTTTAGTGATCCTTTAAGTTTGGTTTTGTCATCGTCACCTGGTGAAGATTTGATTATCCGGATTTTATTTTATTTTATTTATCCTTGGATATTTTTGGACTTTATCACATTATTATATTCACAGAATACATGTTCAATTGAATATGTTCTTATTGGTTTTGTGCTGCACTGTTTTCTTTTGTATCTTTGTCTGGATTTTTGTGATTATCCTGTTTAGTGTTCAGCCAGCATTACTGGTGAAATTAATCGTTATGGTTTTTCACTTTATTTTTCGCATTTGTCATATTTTACCAATAGTTTATATTTTTGCGCTGATTGCACCCCTGTTTCTTTTGTATACTTCATATATTCTATTATAAATTTGGATTCTAAGGTTTATGATGTTTTGATTACACACTTTATGGTATTCTTTTGCACGCAAACATCTTATTTATTTTGTGTCATTGCAATAAGGCACTCATGATAACATCCAGATAGAGCAGCATTTCCTTTATAAGTATTGCTTTTGCACAGTTGTACGGGACGTGATCAGTGCTAGCAGCTGTCCTGAGAGGAAGTGGTACATATTTACATATGGTAGCTCGCAAGATTTATTTGTTTTAATTAACAAAGTAGTTGTTCAGCATTTCAGGTCAGTTTTTGATCAGGTCAGGATTACATCAGTATCAGGTTAGGTTTACATCAAGATCAGGTCAGGATTACACTGTTCACAACTGAATGATATGTGCGATTCAGAATCGTTCCCATAGAAGCCAGTGGTCCTGAATTTGCACCTGAGCTGGACCGCACTGCTCAGAAAACTGAGCGAATTGGAAGTGGTTTTCACTGCATCCAATTCCCATGAAATGCGTGTGACCAGCAATCAATGATGACAGTTCACACATGTCTGGGATGACCAGTGTCATGTGCGTTTTTGGGTCCGGTTCAGGTGTGAATTCAGGCAAAGATTCGGACCTGTATCGGGAACAAACCGGACCCCAAGCTGGAAACCATGGCCGCACATATGTGAACCCGACCTGACAGGACTCTTTTTCAATTTAAGCTGAATCCGTACTCCAGCTGCAATGGACATACACTATATTACCAAATACCAAAGGCGACCCAATAGTTAATATAGTGTATGTGAACAGGCACAATAGAAAGCAATGCTCTTTAACCGCTTGCTGACCGAGCCACGCACATATACGTCGGCAGAATGGCACGGCTGCGCAAAGCGCCTGCCCCGAGCTCTGTGACCGTGCCCGCGGGACCCATGGACTTGATGTCCGTCAGTGTTCTGCGATCGTGTCACAGTTGCAGAACGGGGGGGTGCCTGTGTAACAAGGCATCTCCCTTGTGACAGGACACTGATCTTCTTCTCCCTGTCATCGGGAGCAGTGATCAGTGTCGTGTCACAGTAAGCCCACCCCCCACACCGTTAGAATCACTCCCTAGGAAACACTTAACCCCTTCCCCGCCCCCTACTGGTTAACCCATGCACTGCCAGTGTCATTTACACATTAATCAGTGCATTTTTACAGCACTGTGTAAATGTGAATGGTCCCAAAATAACGCTAAAATTGTCCAATATGAAATTAACAGGCCTGTGGCAGAGGCCTATAGTCGGGCCGGTGAGAGAGACCCATTCCTCCCAGCTAAGATTCGAGGTGGCGCCTCAGCTGCCAGGCCTGTGTGAGAGACACCTGTCCTGGGGCACCTTACCCACTCAGTCTCATAGGAGTGGCGACGTGTGAAAGTTTGTGCTGTTAAGGGCTGATCTGCCTTGCATATATCTAGGCCTGACATCAAAAGTTTCTCTTCTCTCATCAACCTATTCTTACTTCACCAAAGTTGATGTTGGCTAATGTTGGCCTGGAATTAAAGCATTGAGAAAATCTTTATTGACTGTGTGGACCTCCGTTTACTGCTTAATTCTTCTGGTCCATCCCTAGACCAAGCTGGGGTAACTTAATTTGCCGATGCCAAATCAAACGAGCGGCTCCTTCGGGGGTAGCGCTCGAAAAAATAACAGAAGTTCACAATCTCCACTCTATGCAAAGCAAAACAGAAATCAGGGCTGAGCTTTTTGATGATTGTTTTTGTGTTGTGAGTGGACTTATCATTTGAATCATTTATGTCTATCATTTACCAACTACATACAGTCAAGTTTGTAGTTCTTCCAATGTCACAGTTGACAGAACAGTCCACTCTCAGGAGGTTTTATCCATTGTAAGCTGTCACCGTGGACATGTTTCTGCTGTTATAATACAGAATATTGAGAATAGCTTTTCTGCTCTCACAAACAGGAACCTTATAGTTTTTTTTCTGAGCTTGACCTGTATATTGTGGTTTGTGGCCTACAAATTTTTAATGCTCTTAAGTGAGCTGACACTTCAGAAAAGGATTAACCACAATTTATTTTCTCTTACAACTTTTTGGCACGTGAGGTGAAACAGACTTCTTGTGTTATGCAATAACAACACTATCAACAACAACTATTGGAAAGAACTCTAGTCATTGTAAACACCTCAGGTAACCATACATAATACCAGACAAGGTGAAATGATTCCACTAAAATGATACCATATTCCCTAACCATTGTTTATAGTACAAAGAATGAAGATACTTGGGGACTTTTCTGGCCCTAGCTTTTATTAATATAAGATTGTACTATGGGTTCATTGAACACGTCAACAACTGAGCCTAGGCTAGGGTTGCCACTTGTCTGGGATTTGAATCATGTGTCCGGGTTTCAGTTCACCTGAAACCCGGACACAATATTCAGGAATAGGAATGTAGCCCAGAACAAGGCCTTTTAGGAGGGTGAGGGGGCACTATGCATGCCACATTACTTATCTCTTTGGAGCGACCAAAGGTGTTCCAGGTCTTTTACAATCTTATAGAATGTGCTTAAAATTATTTTTTTTGCTGTGCACAGCTAAAGTGTTTGGGTTTGGGTTTGGCTTGAAGAAAAAGTGGCAACCCTAGTCTAGGTACATTGGTTCATTCATATACTGTATATACAATGTAGCACCTTCTTAACCCTGGGTGAATTATGAGGTTGCCAATGTGGCTCAGTGGGCTTACATCTCAATCTTGGGGGGTGATAAGGTGGGGCAGGAAAATAATGTTTATCTTATATTGCTAAACTAGCAGGAGAGAGGGTTTTGGTAGAGCAGAATACCCTGGATTGGGTCACACCACATTAACCTCCCTGGCGGTATTCCCGAGTGTGGCTCGGGGTTAATTTTCAATACCATTAACGGTAACCCCGAGCCACACTCGGGATTGCATTGCAGAATCCTGGTCCAGGTAACTTACCTTGTCCCCGGGATCCTGCGATGTCCCCTCCGCTGTGTCCTCCAACAGACCCTCTCTCCGATGCTCTGTGTTCCGGGCTCCTTGCGAGCGTCATGACACATGGGGTCAGAGCCCAGCGGCAAATTCAAAAAGTACATAAAACATAACACATACAGTCCACTGTAATCTCATGAAGCTTACACACGATCGGATTTTCTGATGAAAAAAATTAGATGGACTTGTTTCATCAGAAATTCCGATCGTGTGTGGGCCCCATCTGACTTTTTTCCATCGGAAAAAAATCCGATGGGAAATTCCGATCGTCTGTGTGGAATTCCGTCTGAGAAAAATCCATGCATGCTCAGAATCAACGCATGCTCTGAAGCATTGAACTTAATTTTTATCGGCTCATCGTAGTGTTTTAGGTCACTGTGTTTTGGACGGTCGGAATTTAGTCTTAGGCCTCGTACACACAATGGAATTTTTCCGCTGGAAATGATCCGACGGACCATTTCAGCCGAAAAATACGCTCGTCTGTAGGGGCAAACGGACGGATTCGGACTGTTTTCTCCAGCGGAAAATTTCCAAAGCGTGCTTTGAAACTTTTCCGCCAGACACATGTCCGTCGGATATGTCCGCTGGTCAGTACACTCACCAGCGGACATATCCACCCGCGCAAGCGTCGTATGGATGCGACGCATGCGTGGAATTGTTTACTTCCTGGTGCGGTGATGTGGCCGCGTCAACGTCACCGCCACGTCACCGCGATGTCTGCCGGCGGGGATTTTGATCCGATGGTGTGTACACGCCATCGGACCAAAATAGCCCGGCGGACATATCCGATGAAAACGGTCCGAGGACCGTTTGCATCGGATATGTCCGTCCGTGTGTACGAGGCCTAACAGTGTGTATGCAGGACAGCTTGAACGGAATTCCGATGAAAAAATCCATCAGATTTTAGACTATCGGATATCGAAAATTATTTTACCTCCCTTTTTTTTCCTAGTGCTCTGTCCAGTGCCCTGCATGCACTTTTATATTATATATACTATTCTTTCTGCCTGGAAACTTGAGCTTGTGCATGGCTTTCAAAAAGTGTCCCTTTATGTCAAAAGTGGTTTTAGGCCAGCTAGAAAACAGTGATAGTAAATAAGAACACTTGGAGAATTGATCAATTGTAATTCGTGGGGAAAATAATTTTATAATATTATTATTTTTTATAATTTTTTATAGTTATTTATTATATTATAAAAATTATAAAAATCTGTCATAAGGTTAGACAGAGGTTTAAGGATAAGTTCACCTTTTTATAAATAATAATAAATGCACATATTTTGCATTTATTATTTTTTCCTGCAGGAGCCTAGGAAGCAGAGAGTAGTACAGTAAAACCTTGGTTTGAGAGTACCTTGGTTTGAGATCGTTTTGCAAGACAAGCAAAATGTTTTAATACATTTTGCCTTGATATACAAGCGATGTCTTGATATAATAGTAGCTTTGTGTCACAACTGAGTATAAAAAAGAAGAGAGGAGCCTCTAAGTGTAACAATATGGTTACATTTAATGAAGGTACAATATTTAGCAACTTATTGCTACACTTAGAGGTGCCTCTCTTCTCTTTTATACTCTGTAAAAAAAATGCTTTGATGCATGTGCATTTTTGTATATGTCATGTATTCATGTGTATGGAATACAAATTTCTACAATATGTATGGCATTTCTTGTTTGTGTATAAACTTACTTTTTGTTATCAATAAAAATTATTGAATGGAAAAAAATGCTTTGATATACAAGTGCTTTAGACTACAAGCATGTTTCTGGAATGAATTATGCTCGCAAACCAAGGTTTTACTGTACGAGGTAAAAAAAAAAAAACAGGAAGCAGGGAATAATAAAAGGGTGAGAGTAGGCAGGGAATATAAACAGGGATATAGGATTCACGGAATATAAAAAGAGAGAGTCAGAGAGCATAGAATCACAAGAAGGAGAGAAGGCAAGGATATAAAGAGGGAGTAAGGAGGCAGGGAGCAGATAATATAAAGAGGGAGATAGAAGACTGGGATCAGGGAATAATAAGAGGGAGATAGGGTGCATTGAAGAGGGAATAATAAGAGGGAGATATGGGGCATTGAAGACGGAATAATAAGAGGGAGATATAGGGCATTGAAGAGGGAATAATAAGAGGGAGATATGGGGCATTGAAGAGGGAATAATAAGAGGGAGATATGGGGCATTGAAGAGGGAATAATAAGAGGGAGATATGGGGCATTGAAGAGGGAATAATAAGAGGGAGATAGGGTGCATTGAAGAGGGAATAATAAGAGGGAGATATGGGGCATTGAAGAGGGAATAATAAGAGGGAGATATGGGGCATTGAAGAGGGAATAATAAGAGGGAGATAGGGTGCATTGAAGAGGGAATAATAAGAGGGAGATATGGGGCATTGAAGAGGGAATAATAAGAGGGAGATATGGGGCATTGAAGAGGGAATAATACGAGGGAGATATGGGGCATTGAAGAGGGAATAATAAGAGGGAGATATGGGGCATTGAAGAGGGAATAATAAGAGGGAGATATGGGGCATTGAAGAGGGAATAATAAGAGGGAGATATGGGGCATTGAAGAGGGAATAATAAGAGGGAGATAGGGTGCATTGAAGAGGGAATAATAAGAGGGAGATATGGGGCATTGAAGAGGGAATAATAAGAGGGAGATAGGGTGCATTGAAGAGGGAATAATAAGAGGGAGATATGGGGCATTGAAGAGGGAATAATAAGAGGGAGATAGGGTGCATTGAAGAGGGAATAATAAGAGGGAGATATGGGGCATTGAAGAGGGAATAATAAGAGGGAGATATGGGGCATTGAAGAGGGAATAATACGAGGGAGATATGGGGCATTGAAGAGGGAATAATAAGAGGGAGATATGGGGCATTGAAGAGGGAATAATAAGAGGGAGATATGGGGCATTGAAGAGGGAATAATAAGAGGGAGATATGGGGCATTGAAGAGGGAATAATAAGAGGGAGATAGGGTGCATTGAAGAGGGAATAATAAGAGGGAGATATGGGGCATTGAAGAGGGAATAATAAGAGGGAGATAGGGTGCATTGAAGAGGGAATAATAAGAGGGAGATATGGGGCATTGAAGAGGGAATAATAAGAGGGAGATATGGGGCATTGAAGAGGGAATAATAAGAGGAAGATAAGGGGCACAGAAGAGAGAATAAAAATAGGGAAATAAGGGGCACAGAAGAGAGAACAAAAAAGAGGGAGATATGGGGCACAGAAGAGAGAATAAAAAGAGGGAAATAAGGGGCACAGAAGAGAGAACTAAAAAGAGGGAGATGAGTGGCACATAAGAGAGAATAAAAAGAGGGAGATAAGGGGCACTGAAGATGGAATAAGAAGAGGGAGATAGGAGGAAGAGAGCAGGGGCAATGAAATAGAAAAATGAAGCAGAGAGCAGGGCAATACCAGGTGACAGGAGGCAGGGAACAGCAGGTAATAAAATGGAGATCGCTGTAAGGGAGCAAAGGGTAATAGGAAGGGGATAAGTGGTAGAAAACGGGGTAATAAGCAAGGAATTTGGAGAAGGACATAAGTAGCAGTGAGCATGTATTGTGGAAGATAGAGATAGGTTGAAGAGACAGGGAATGTGACAATAAAAATAGAAGGCATAAAGTAGGGAATGTGAAGAGAGAAATAAAACATCCTAATCTGGTATGATAGTGTGAATCTCACATGTGCTGTCATATGATATGTCACACACAAAGCCTGGTCCTTTTGAAAGATTTTGCTTATAGATTTATTTATGCAATAACAAGTCAGAAATGTGGATCTAGGTGACTGTTTAGGAGTCTACTTGCAGTTTCCCTAACCTTTGTACTAGGGGATTACAGTGCAGAAATTGTCAGCAGTGGCTGCCATATGTCTATCCCGACAAACTCCTTTTATAAGACATTACAAAAGCATCAGAAGTAAAACATGTACTTAATGTTCTTATCTCAGCATCTTGCCTTGCAGTATCCCAGTTGTCTGAAAGATGGAGATATCCTTTGAAATGTGATACAATTTAGAGGTATATGGCATACGTTCTTTATCATTTGAAAACATATTTATTTAGAAAGTGCAAGTATGCCTGCACTGCCCAAAACATTTCAGGCTTATGGACCCCAACCTCAACTGTATTTAGTATACATTTTAAACCCCTTCCTCAGACATTTCACACCAGTAGCCACCTACCTGACTTCAGAGTTGAATGGGTTAAATCCAAGTGTTGATACCCATCAATTATTAATGCTTGACTAGCTGCCAAAAAGTTCTTCTCAACCTGTTCACCACATCTCTGTAAAATTGTCATTTGGCTACACCGTTTAAAAAGCAATTATCACATTATATGCAAGATATAACCATTAATAATTTATACATTGTTCAGTTAAAAACAAATACATTAATTGATAATATTCTCTCAAAGACACTTCATATATACCCACGTGTGCAGGCAATATAATAAAATATACACAAGGAGACGTTTATGCTTTAGAATTCATAATTAAATGCTTTGTTTTGGCTCTGATTTGCTAAGAGGATCCCATAATAGACTGTGAATTAGTATGCATGATGGAAATAAAATGGCCTTCTTATATCAACAGCTGCAAATGACAAATGACAGTCCCACAGCCCCGACAAAATAAAAATGTGATATAACAATCTAAAATCATATAAATTCTCCTTTTAAGATTTCACCAAGTACAAATTGGAATTAGGTTTCATTAAAGTATGACTACATGAGGTCTCTTTCTATTATGGTGACCTTCTTTGATCTCTTCAGAGTCATATAAACTGTTGATGAAAACATTGCACTAACGGTACATACTGATATCCACACTCACCCTGTATGTCCTCTTTTATCTCTAGGTAACAACGTGCGCCCCTATTCTGGGGAGAACTCTGTTTTATTGGCTCCATCCCAACCTGTATCGTGTTTTTTATTTAGCAAGATAGCTAATATTTATAATTGTATTATTTTATAAAGAATGAACAAATCTCCAGTTCATCAGGGCCATTTACTGTACATTTGGGTAGTGCGTTTATGCGCATTGCGCTAGCCCGAGGTATGTCACATGTTAGTAGTGTAGGATTTAGTATTGCTTTTTGAATTTTAATTAACAGCCATCTTTTATTTTGGGAAATCTGACAATGTATTACTGTAAAAGGTATACATTCTCTCCTGGTCTTCTGCTCCTCTGCTGACCAGCAGGTCCTGTGCCACCATCTTTCTCCCTTATATTATCGGGGGCTCTCTGGGTTCTTACAGCTGGCCCTCTAATGGCCAGGCACTGTTGGCCCCACTGATGACGTGGATGCCTCTTCCTTAGCTGTGGGGAAGCTCCATGCAGCCTCCTGGGATATGTAAGGTCAGCAAAGGGCAAGCAAAGCAACACAAACAAAAAAAAAGGGTAAAAAGAAAAGTGTTTATTTAAAAAAGTGTGCTTTTTGTTGGCTGTGGATGGGGGGGGGGGACTGGAATGGAGGAAAGTCTGATTTGACTTTTAACCACTTCAGCCCTGAACCATTTGGCTGCCAAATGACCGGGCCACTTTTTGTGATTCGTCACTGCATCGCTTTAACTGACTTGCTATAATAAATATCCCAGATTTCTTTTTTTTAAAAAGCAAATTTTTTCTAAGTTTAGGCCGATATGTATTCTTCTACATATTTTTGGTCAAAAAAATTGCAATAAGCGTATATTGATTGGTTTGCACAAAAGTTATAGCGTCTACAACATAGGGGGACATTTTATGGCATTTTTTTTTACGGCGATTTTTATCGTGACTGCGACTTTATGGCGGACACATTGGACACTTTTGACACATTTTTGGGACCATTGTCATTTATACAACGATCAGTGCTATAAAAATGCACTGATTACTGTAAAAATTACACTGGCAGTGAAGGGGTTAACCACTTGGGGAGGAGTTAAGTGCATCCTAGGGAGTGATTCTAACTGTTAGGGGGAGGAGCTACCAGTGACCCGTCAGCGATCACTGTTTCCGATCACAGGGAACAGTAGATCCCTGACATGTTACTAGGCAGAACAAGGGAATGCCTTGTTTACAAAGGTATCCCCCTGTTCTGCATTTGCCAACCACAATCGTGGGCCGCTGGGACATAAAGTTCCCAGGACCCGTGGGCGTGCTCAAGAGGCACGCGGCAGCAAATTCAAAGAGTTGTAAAGGTACGCCCATTTGCCTGCCCGTGCCATTCTGCCAACATATATTGGCGGTCGGCAAGTGGTTAAATGTATTCTTAAAGCGGATGTCCGCTCAAAAAAAAATATTAAAAGCCAGCAGCTACAAATACTGCAGCTGCTGACTTTTAATATTAGGACACTTACCTGTCCTGGAGTCCAGCAGCGTCCGCAGCAGAGGACGAGCGATCGCTCATCACCCTGCTGCTCCCCCCTCCATCCACAGCGAGGGAACCAGGAAGTAAAGAGCTCCGGCTTCACTACCCGGTTCCCTACGGCGCATGCGCGAGTCGCGCTGCGTTCGCCAATTGGCTGCCGCTGTGTGCTGGGAGCCGAGTGTTCCCAGCACACAATGGGGGGGGCGACGGGATGAGGCAAAAAAAAACGTCTTTTGCCCGAGACGTGTGGCCGGAAGTGGGTGCAGATACCTGTCTTTAGACAGGTATCTGCACCCCCCTCCCCCCTGAAAGGTGTCAAATGTGACACCGGAGGGGGAGGGTTCCGATCAGCGGGACTTCACTTTAGGGAGGAGCTCCGCTTTAAAAAGTCAACGTTGCACTTGACAGTATCCCATAACCACCAAGTGGAATTCATTTTTCTTTGACTTAGCAAACTGACATACGGTTGTCTGTGATGGGGCATGACACTTTGGTCTTTGCATCCTTTAGTGCATGGGTGTCAAACTGGCGGCCCTCCAGCTGTTCCAAAACTACAAGTCCCATCATGCCTCTGCCTGCGGCAGTCATGTTTGTAACTGTTAGCCTTGCAATGCCTCATGGGACTTGTAGTTTTGCAACAGCTGGAGGGCCACCAGTTTGACACCCCTGCTTTAGTGGATAAGCCTGACAGGGGTGGTGCTATTTTTTTATTCATATTTTCTCACATTATTTTTTCTAAATCCTAGATCCTTTTTTAAAGAATATAGATTAAATAACATTTGTATTTTATGGATAAATAATGTAAAAGCATAACACCTGACGGCTATAACAAAACAACCTTTACTTATTACGGTATATTTATTACTTCAAAAAGCCACACATGTATTTTAAACATTGCTAGAATAATTAGCTGACATGTATGTTTATATTAACTGTCCATAGCGGTTGTGCCTAGGTTGGATTGGCACTACTCCAAATTTAGTGGGTAACTATTCTGTAGCTAGTTTGAGCCCTAATTGATGTTGTTTTCTGCATTTGTTGGGCTTCCCTTAAACTTTAAGTGATTATAAATCAACGATCACCTTGTAAAACAACCCATTCAGTTTGAAATAGAAATGAAAGGTGAAACATTTTTGTATAGATATAAAAAAAATATATAAATACCTTTTTTTCCCTTTTTTATAAGTGATCACATACCCTCTGTTACCAGCTGCTTAAGAGCTGGGGGAGGAGAAGCTGCAGCACACTGAGCTTGCCAGTAAAGGGCTATGCAGTGGGGGGCGTGTGAGAGCAAGTCTGATCATTGCAGGAGAGCATATTGAGTTCTCAGCATAGCTAGAGAACTGACCACATTGTGCTCTCTTGTTTAGTGTGGTCACTTTTTAATAGGAAAGCAAGGGGACTAGCAGGAACACCAGGGATTTCACATAAAGGAACCAATACAAAAAGAACAGGGTACCTTCTCATGCAAGTACAGGGTACAGCAGGCACATATCAGTAATATGAAGTGTTGGGGTAACAAATGCTTTAAGGCATTGTTTGCTTCTGCCTGCTGCCTTACTGGGGCGGGGGGCACAAAAATCTAGGCAGGAAGGTATATGCAGGGGAAAATGAGAGAAGTGTGAAAAGAGAGGGGGTAGTGTGTATGGGGGAAATGGGGGTAATATGTACAAGAACGCAATGTGTTTGAAAGGGGGGCAGTTTGTATAGAGGGCATGACAAAGTGTACAAAGGGTGAATTTAATTTGGGATAAGTCCTGGTTTGTGTTTGTTCTAAATAGACTATTAGGCCACACCAACTAGTTTGCAAAATTTCATCACACCCACTTTTGAGCTGGTCAACATCTCACTATATTGACCCGCATTCTCATCTGGGCCAGTTGTAGGTCAGATCACCAACAGTAAGTGTAGAAGGTCCCATTAATCTCATTGGCTCCTTCATCATCACTACATTTCCATAATCTTATGCACAAATGTATCCTCTGGTTCTCTGTGCAATTCAGTGGGGTTAGTTTACTAAAGGCAAATGGAATGTTAATTGATCAAAGTGATGGTAAAGCTGATTTACTAAACAAGTTGAAAATCTTCACTGAATAAATGAGTGAAGAATTACTTAAATTATTAAATTTAAAGTGATTTACTATTTATTTATGAAATCTACACATGATTGGCTATTCAAAATGTACTACAATTTTTGGAGTGAAGATTTCTTAGTAAATCAACTCCACTGTGCTCATAAGTGGTGTGTAAACCACACAATTATTGCAACAAGATTACAAATATATTGGAAAGTATACAGTCTAAAAACAATTATTTCAATTTTGTGTTGGAATGCTTGGTTTTGCTGTAAAATAAAATAATTCCATCTAATACAGTATTAGATCAGGAAATGTACAGAAATTGTAACGTGTAACTGTGCTAGCAAACACAATTTAAATTTGAACAAAGTTGTGAACAGCAGACATATGATTTTGACTGATCATATTTTCATTATGGTAAAATGGCTTTTTCCAGACTTTGAGGAAATTCCTATATTTGTATTGCCACCACAGGTTTACCTAAATCTGACAAATGTCACTAAGCTCATTATAAGCAACTCTGTCATTAACATTCCACATCCAGCTCTGGGTAGGCAGACAGTAAGATTGAATCGGGCAAATATACAGTGGCAGGAATAATTCTCTAACATAACTGCATACTTCCCAATTTGGAAATCTAATGCCGCGTACACACCATCACTTTATGCGATGGAAAAAATGTTTTTCTATGAAGTAAAAAACAACGCTTTTGAAACTTCAATTTTCAAAAACGAAGTTGCCTACACACCATCGTTTTTTCACAATGCTCTAGCAAAGCAAGGTTACGTTCACCACTCTTTTCCATTGAAGCTCTCTTCATAACTAGCTTCTGGGCATGCGTGGGTTGAAAAACGTCGTTTTAAACGTCGTTTTTTTGCTACACACAGTGATTTTTTTGTGAAACAAAAAACGACGTTTTGAAAAACAACACAAAAAATTGAGGCATGGTTCAATTTTTTTTTTACAACGTTTTCCCCCACACACAGTCATTTAAATTTACGTTTTTAAAACCGTCGTTTTTTTCCATCACATAAAGTGATGGTGTGTACGCGGCATAAGGCGCTGTACACACGATCAGACCGGTCTGATGAGACTGGTCTGACGGACCGTTTTCATCAGACAACTCTGAACTTGTCTGATGGTCTGATGTGTGTACACACCATCGGACCAAAATCCGATCAGACCAGAACGCGGTGACGTAGAACACCAAGACGTAAATAAAAATGAAGTTCAATGCTTCCAAGCATGTGTCGACTTGATTCTGAGCATGCGCAGGTTTTTGGTCCAATGTTTTTGTGTACTAACCATCGAATTTGTCCAACGGACAGGTGTCCATCAGACAGGTTTTAAAGCATATTTTAAAACTTTGGTCCCAAGGACACCGGTCTGATGGGTCGTACACACCATCGAACTGGTCCGATGAAACTGGTCTGCAGACCAATTTTATCAGACCGGTCTGATCGTGTGTACAGGGCCTAAGAAAGATGGACATGTTGGGGCGGAGAAGACATGCGATCTGTGCTGCACTGAAAATGGGCATGCTAAATTGAACTGAATATTGGGGCTGGATTAAAGGACACTTGGCACGATATGCAGTCCGTTTACCTACAAAATACTCCCTCCATTTTTACAATGCTATGAGTGAAAGTCTCACTTACTGTACATAAACCTAAAGAATCAAAAACATAAAAAATAAATATATATATATATATATATATATATATATATATATATATGTATGTATCACTCACCCCCGAAGGAGCCGCTGGTTTGATGATGGGATCGGCAAATTAAGTCATTCTTACTTTTGTCTAGGGATGCACCAGAATTATCAGATAATGATTGAGTGTCCCCACAGTGAATAAAGGTTTTCTCAATGCTTTAATTCCAGGCCAACATTGCCGAACATCAACTCGATGAAGGAAGAACAGGTTGATGAGAAGGAAAGAACTTTAGATGTCAGGCCTGGATATAGGTGTAGCAGAGATTAGCTCTTGAAAAAGAACACGGAGCCCACACGTCGCCAATCAGCGCCCTGGGGTGGGCGAGGTGTCTCCCGGGCCGTCCTCTCTCTCTCAGACAGCAGCCGGGACGTCACCTTAAATTCTAGCTGGGAGGAACAAGTTTCGCTGACTCGACTCTAAGCCCCTGCCACGGGCCAATAAAATATAAAAGTTTCAGAACGTCCGAACAGAGCGCATCCTCCCAGTCACTTTTTTCTTAGGAGGGCAAAGAAAAATGGGTGGTCTTTTATTCAATAGACAGCATGTACAAAAATAGGGTCACAGCAGTGGAAAACAAGGAGAAGCCGATGCGTTTCGCACTGGATCAGTGCTTATTCTTATAATGTGACCCTATTTTTGTACATGCTGTCTATTGAATAAAAGACCACCCATCAGGTTTTGGAGTGCGGCCATCCATTTTTCTTTGCCTTCATTTTGCTTAGTGCACCACCAGCACCCTCGGTATCCTGCACCACCTGTAACCATATAGTGATCCCACCTGGAGCGGTGACTCCTTTCTCTCTATTGTTTCTGAACTTTCTCCTTAGAAAGGATCTCCGGGTGACAGCAAAGCATACCTGTCCATTGCCCGGACGCCGGATCTTCTCCATGGCAACGGGAACCCAGTGAGCCACTGGGGTCCCCTTAGTTTTGTCTCCGGTTGAGACTCGATAAGGCCTGAAGCCCGACCAGGTAGGCCACGCCGGCAGGGTCCCCGGATGCTCACACCCTGAAGGTGGGTGCCGCACCCCGACTCTGGGACCCCACGCTGCAAAAACACCCCCGAACACCTGACCTCCGTCACAGATATATCTCTCCCCAGCATGCCCAGCGAGAGAAAACCCTCTCTAATTGGCTGCTGGGGAAGATTCCATCTGCCAGAAATCCCTCTAGCTCCCACTGCCGGCCAAGGATGAACTCACTTCCTTAGAATGCAGTCCAAGCCAGTGATCCTTTCCAGAATAACACAGGTCATTAACCCTGACAAATCACGACTGGGAGCAATGTAACTCTCCCAGTCAAACTAGCGTTTGGAAAAATGCCCATGCGAAAAGCAAGGGGGCGCTACATATACAATATATACAAAGAGTTAACACTTTATTTGAGTCACCTTAACCACTTTACTACTGGAGAAATATTTCAATTCTTTTGGGGTACTTTGGGTGGTTTTGTACCATTTCCCAGCTGCATACAGTTTTAAAGCTTGACATACTTGGTAACTATTTACTCTATAAAACCCCATCCTTTATACTTTACCAACAAATGGGTATTACATTGTGTTTGTGTGCACTAAACATAATTTTAGTGTACAAACTTGGCCAAAGGTTTTGAGAATGACACCAATATTAATTTTCATAAAGTCTGCTGCTTCAGTGTTTTTCGATCTTTTTGTCAGATGTTACTATGATATACTAAAGTATAATTACAAGCATTTCATAAGTGTCAAATGCTTTTATTGTCAATTACATGAGTTTTTTTTTAAAGAGTCAATGTTTGCCTTCTTTTTCAAGACCTCTGCAATTCGCCCTGGCATGCTGTCAATCAACTTCTGGGCCACATTCTGACTGATGGCAACCCAATCTTGCATAATCAATGATTGTAGTTTATCCGAATTTGTGGGTTTCTTTTTTCTCCCACCTCTTGAGGATTGACCAAAAGTTCTCAATGAGATTAAGGTCTGATGAGTTTCATGGCCATGGACCCAAAATGTCCATGTTTTGTTTCCCAAGCCACTTAGTTATCACTTTTTGCTTATGGCACTGTGCTCCATCATGCTAGAAAAGGCATTGTTCGTCACCAAACTGTTCTTGAATGGTTGGGAGAAGTTGCTCTTGGAGGAAGTTTTTGTACCGCTTCTTATTCATGGCTGTGTTCTTAGGCAAATTTGTGAGTGAGACCACTACCTTGGCTCAGAAGCAACCCCACTCATGAATGGTCTCAGGATTTACTGTTGGCATGTCACAGGACTGATGGTAGCGCTCATCTTTTCTTCTCTGGACAAGGCTTCCTCTGGATGTCCCAAACAATTGTAAAGGGGATTCATCAGAGAAAATGACTATACCCAAGTCCTCAGCAGTCCAATCCCTGTACCTTTTGCAGAATATCAGTCTGTCCCTGATGTTTTTCCTGGAGAGAAGTGGCTTCTTTGCTGCCCTTCTTGACACCAGGCCATCCTCCTAAAGTCTCTGCTTCACTGTGCGTGCAGATGCACTCACACCTGCCTGCTGCCATTGCTGAGCAAGCTCTGCACTGGTGGTGCCCCGATCCTGCAGCTGAATTAGCTGTAGGAGACAGTCCTGGCGCTTGCTGGACTTTCTTGGGCACCCTGAAACATTCTTCACTAATGCAGTGGAAATGTTTTTTTATGGGATTGAGTACATTTTTAAGGCGAAGAGGGACTTTGCAATTAATTGCAATTTATCTGATCACTCTTTATAATATTCTGGAGTTTATGCAAGTTGCCATCGTAAAAATGAAGGCAGCAAACGTTGTGAAAATTGATATGTGTGTGTCATTCTCAAAACTTTTGGCTATCTGTATTGTTTCCTGAAAAAATAGATTAGATAAACAGTTGCGCAAATAATGTGCCACGTAAAAAAAAAAATGCAATTGCGATCATTTTATTCTACAGATATATTCAGATATATGATGCTAAATCTGTGAGTTTGTTTTAATCTATTTTCTACAAGGACATTTACAAATGTACTTTAATAGATAGGTGGTTAAAGACAAACATCATTAGTTGCAAACTATACAACAACAACTGTTGAGAAAATGGCCACGTTGGTCAGGACTATGTAATACTATGTAATATACAATTTAGCTCATATACAGTAGATTTCAGTGGTCAGGTCTATGTAATGTATTACAAAGAGCTTACAGTGTAGCAATCAAGATAATGTAATGTGCAACTCAGTGTACAGAGTGCAGCCGTAAGGAGTACACATCATAGGGTCCATTGCAACTCGTTCACACTTGAATTGCCCTCTGAAAAGCAATCTACGGTGGATTGTTTTTTAAAGGCTATTTGACAGGTAGCTGAGAGACCTCTCCAACACCTAGTTTAACCTTGTAAAGCCTGCACCATTGTGGTGCAACTGAATGTATTGCAGTAAGGCTGTGCAATGGTCCCAATCACATGAATTGGTTATATTTGGCGGAGATAGATTGGCTACAGGCACACTCTAAAACCATCCATAATGGTGAGCTTGAGCAAGGTTTTGTTTTGTGCATTCCTGCATGTTTTCTGCAGCCCATTAACTTCCACAGGTGCCAAATAGTAGTACAGGCACGATTTTCACAATTTCGCCACACCAAGTCCAAAGATACTGTGGTACAGGGGCGGACTGACAACTCATGGGGCCCCCGGGCAATAGAAGATTATGGGGCCCCTGGGCTTACAGATGGCCACCAAGCCAGGTGGCAGTACAGAGACGGGGCAGCTAAAATCTCAGGATTTTCACATCAAAAGCATGTCGGTTTTGGACATATCAGGGACAGATGTAAAAAAAAAACACTGATTTTGACATACTGTCCCTGGTTTTACTGAGCCTGGCAACCCTAATGGGGCCCCCTAGTGGAATGTGGCCATCGGGCAGTGCCCAAGTGACTCAATGGTCAGGCCGCCCCTGCTGTGGTACCATGCATTTTTGCAGCTTCATATGCATTTGCCATACGTGTGGGGGTGGCATTCATTTTTAATGATACCCATTGGCCCTCGCAAAGACAGCACATTTGTGTGCAGTAATAAAAACCGCATAACACCTAGCGTGAACAACCCCTCAAAGTTATTGTTTATTTATTACAGGTACTTATATAGCACCATAAATTTACGCTACACTTTACATTGTACATTCACATCAGTCCCTGCCCTCAAGGAGCCAACAATCAAAGTTCCCTAACTCACATTCATATACTAGGGCTAATTTAGATAGGAGCCAATTAACCTACCAGCATGTCTTTGGACTGTGGGATGATATTGTTATTTTTTTCTTTAGCCAAGTAGCTAAAGTAGCTGTAAACCTAATAACTAAAATCTCATAAAAGCGTTAACATGTTAATGTAATTTTAAAAGCTGTCTAAGGCCGCGTACACACGATCAAATCTGTCTGCTGGAAACGGTCTGCCAGAACGTCCCAGCAGACAGATTCGATCGTGTGTACGGGCGAGCCGACAGATTTGGCCAGCCGACAGATTTGAAAGCATGCTTTCAAATCTGTCGGCTGGGAACCCGTCCGCCCGACATGTCTGCTGGTTAGTACGCTAACCAGCAGACATGTCTTCTCGCACACGCGCCGAATGGTTTTGACGCATGCGCGGAAGTGTTTTACTTCCTGGTGCGGTGACAGCGCGCCGTCTGCCGGCGGGGATTTTGGTTTGATCGTGTGTACATGATCAAACCAATACGTCCCCAGCAGACAGATTTGTTCAAATCGGTCTGTCCGACCGTTTTAAACAAATCTGTCTGCTCGTGTGTATGGGGCCGTAGGCCGCGTACACACAAGCAGACAGATTAGTTCAAATCTGTCGGGCCGACCGATTTGAACAAATCTGTCTGCTGGGGACAGACGGGGCGGTGACGTGGCGGTGACGTTGACGCCGCCACGTCACCGCACCAGGAAGTAAAACACTTCCGCGAAACCATTCGGCGCGTGTGCGAGAAGACATGTCTGCTGGTTAGCGTACTAACCAGCAGACATTTGGAGCTGGAGCTTTAAAAACGCCGCAGCTGCGTTTTTGAGCATTTTTGGGCGCATTTTTGGGCGCTTTTTAATGTCTGGCGTTTTTACAGCTCTATTGCTGGAGCTTCAGAACGCAGTGGTCTCACGTTTTTTTTTTGTAGCTTAAAAACGTCTCAGCCATCTACAGCTCAAAAACGTCATGGTGGGCATGAGGCCATAGACTCACATGGACAGGCGTTTTTAATCGCCCAGAAAAGTGGCTGTAAAAACGCCAGTGGAAATGAGCCCTAATGCTGTTGAGAGCAGAGTATAATGACATGCCGCCATTCTCGACAGACTGGGCTCACATAAGGTGTCTTGAATGATACTGGGCATTAGGTGGGTATAGCAGCGAGGGCTTAACCGCTTGCCGACCAGCCGCCGCAGTAATACGGCGGCAGGTCGGCACTGCTGCGCGAGAGCCCGTAGCTCTACGTTGCGCCTTTCGCGGCCACTAGGGGGCGCGTGCGCGCCGCCGGCGGCCCCGCGCGCGCGCCCCCCCGCTCGCCCCCGAGTCCCGTGCGTGTGCCCGGCGGGCACAATCGCCGCCGGGCACACGCGATCGCTCGTTACAGAGCGGGGAACGGGAGCTGTGTGTGAAAACACACAGCGCTCGTTCCTGTCAGCGGGGGAAACGCTGATTTTCTGTTCATACAATGTATGAACAGAAGATCAGTGATTCCCCCTAGTAAGTCCACCCCCCCATACAGTTAGAACACAAATAGGAACACACTTAACCCCTTCCCCGCCCCCTAGTGTTAACCCCTTCACTGCCAATGGCATTTTTATAGTAATCCAATATAATAATAAATAATAATAAAAATGCCATAAAACTACCCCCTATTTTGTAAACGCTATAACTTTTGCGCAAACCAATCAATAAACGCTAATTGCGATTTTTTTTACGAAAAATATGTAGAAGAATACGTATCGGCCTAAACTGAGGAAAACATTTTTTTTTATATATTTTTGGGGGATATTTATTATAGAAAAAAGTAAAAAATATTGCATTTTTTTCAAAATAGTCGCTCTGTTTTTGTTTATAGCGCAAAAAATAAAAACCGCAGAGATGATCAAATACCACCAAAAGAAAGCTCTATTTGTGGGAAAAAAAGGACGCCAATTTTGTTTGGGAGCCATGTCGCATGACCGCGCAATTGTCAGTTAAAGCGAAGCAGTGCCGAATCGCAAAAAGTGCTCTGGTCTTTGGACAGCAATATGGTCCGGGGCTGAAGTGGTTAATTTTGTTTTCAAGGATGCTGGATCCTGGAGATTGACATCTATGCCCAACCTGGCACTGAAATTTAGGCCAGCTTTAGAAAGCCGAATGTGTCGTTTTATAATGTTAGAATAGACAAAAGGGTATGAACACCCAAGGATTTTTTAAGGGTGTTCAATTCATAGACACAAATATTAAAATACTTATTTATTGAAAAGGTAAAAAACAAAACAAGCATTGATAAAAAAAAAACATCCATGTTGGTTGCATGACATTGGGCCATAGGTATAAACAGCTGCTGTAAAATCCCTCTACTAGTTACGCTAAAATGAGCTTCTTCAGGAGTCTTTGATGTTAGAGCAGGTCATACTAGAAATTACAAAAAACATAATGGATGGACAGCAAGTTAGTATGTTTGAAAGAAACATATATACTTCAAACACAAAATATCTGTATTTTTTGTTTTTGTATTTTTTATTTTATATTTTGTGTTTGAAGTATATATGTTTCTTAAATCCCTGGGTATTCATACACTTTTGTCCATTCTTCTTTTTATTCATAATTAAACGGGATGAGGTGTTCTTGATTTAAATGTCCCACAATATTCAGGTAAGGAGTTAGATAATTGTAACTTTTACTTACTTACTGTGTCCATTTCTGGGTCGTATATTTTTAACACAGCTTCAAGGAAATTCTTGGAGTTCAGCTGCATTATAATAACTTTAAAAATAAATTCCTGGTAATGACGTAAGCAAAGTTTACTGAAAACGATGACTTAAGACAATCAGCTGAAAACACTTGGAAGTAGTGACCCAATTAAAGATGACAGATCAAAGCAAAAACTACATTCCAGGTACAGAAGGTATTCAGTTAACATGACATCTGCCAGGTGAGCAATATTGAGGTTGTTTTTAAAATGCTAGTTACCCGACTGTCTGTCTACAATACATTGGTGTTACCCAGAACAAGCATACAGCACACAGAAGTTTCAGAATTCCCAATCTCTGCATTTGATCTGGCTCTGTGATTTAGAAAGCAATAAAGTCAAAGGATTAACATGATAGGTAGGCAACTAGCATATTCAAAGAGAGTTCAGAAATGGAAGCCTACATCTTTCTCAAATTACAAGTGCAACTAAAGTGGAACACCAGTTGGATTTTTTTTTTTTTATGTGCTGCCTTTCTTTTGTAACAAAGAAAGATGGATCGCCCACCATCACCGTCACTGCCAAGGAAGAAGAGAAATAGGGCCTGTGATTGTCACTGGTCGGAAGACTGCAATATAAGATGTGTCAGGAGGTTAAATAAAATAATACTTTAGGGTCCATTCACACTGGGATTAAAACCCTTTCATGACTAAGCCTATTTCTGACATTTGGTGTTTACAAGTTAAAATCCGTATGTTTTGCTAGAAAATTACTTAGAACCCCAAAACATTATATATATTTTTTTAGCAGAGAATCTAGAGAATAAAACAGCGATTGTTGCAATATTTTATGTCACAAGTTCTTGTGCAGCTTTATTTTAAACGCAATTTTTTTTGAGAAATTTACTTTCATGAATAAAAAAAAAAAATTAAAAGTAAAGTTAGCCCAATTTTTTTATATAATGTGAAATAATAAGTAAATAGATACCAAACATGTCACGCTTTATAATTGCACGCACTCCTGGAATGGCGACAAACTACGGTAGCTAAAAATCTCAATAGGCGACACTTTTTTTTTTTTTTACGGTTATCAGGTTAGAGTTACAGAGGAGGTCTACAGCTAGAATTATTTCGCTTGCTCTGACGATCGCGGCGATACCTCACACGTGTGATTTAAACACTGTTTACATATGCAGGTGTGACTTCCGTATGCATTTTCTTTGCTATGTGAGCTAGCGGGGACAGGAGCGCTTTAAATAATAAAAAAAAAATCGTATTTATTTTATTTATTCTTATAATACAAAATTGTGTCTTAAAAAAAAAATGTTTGATCACTTTTATTGTTGTCACAAGAAATGTAAACATCCCTTGTGACAGTAAAGTAAGTAGTGACAGGTACTCTTTATGGTGGGATCGGGGGTCTAAAAGACCTAAGCGATGGAGGCGGCGCATCGTGGATCTGGTTTCCCGGTGGGTAGGGATGAGCTTCGCGTTCGATGCGAACATATGGCCGTTCGATCGTTCGTCGAAAACGAACAAATCGGGTCGTTCGCGCCAAATTCGAATGACCCATAATTCACTGCGGCGTTGCGCGGTGATGATTGGCCAAGCATGCACCATGACCCCGCATGCTTGGCCAATCACAGCGCCCAAAAAACGAAGAGACCTAATTGGCCAAAGCCTGGGTGCTTTGGGCAATTAGGGCTCAGGGCTTTAGCACACGCCCCACACTATAAAAGGCCTCCTCCCGGGCGGCCTCGTGTAGTGTGTTCCGGCTTGCTTAGAGAAGTGAGACAGACAGACAGAGAGAGATAGATAGATAGAGACACAGGGGTAGATTCATGTAAAATGGCGCATCGTTTCTCCGGCGTGGCTCATTTTTTTTCCGCTACGCCGTACCAGCGCGGAGAGGCATGTACTGTATTCATCATTTTTCCACTCACCTGCGTAGCGGTTTTTCGACGGCGTAAGGCGGCGGAACTGGAAGTGGGCGTCAACACATGCAAATGATGGTCTGACGGTGGCGCAGAGAGATCCGTACGGTGTATCCTAAACGGCGCATGCGCACTGATGGCTGGCTGGCTGGCTCCTGTGCACATGCGCAGTACGGCGCAACGTCACCACCAAGATCCGCCGCACCACTTCCTACTAGTGCATAAATACGCACACAGAAGCGCCACCTTGCAAAACGTGACCAGCATTTTTTTGGAATTGCCAGGGCTTTTGTATTTAGGATGGCTGCACCAGACACTGCCGGTGACCGCAGAATGTTCAACTTCAGCCATCAGGAGAAGGCTGTGATAACGGATGCGCTCTCCCAACATGGGTCCCGCCTCTATGGGCCACAGAGTGCCAACACTGGCAAAGCGGAGAAGACACGCATTTATGCGGAAATCACTAGGCAGGTGAATGTTGTTGGTGTGGCGGAGAGGGAGCCCAAGCATATCCGCAAAAAAATAAATGATATGCGGAGACTGGTCAAAGACAAGCTTGTGGCCATGAGAAAGCATGCCAGTGCCACAGGTGGAGGACCAGCCACAAGAATTACCCTGACTGCAGAGGACATGGTGGTGGCCAGGTTGCTGGATAGGGAGCTGGTGGAGGGTCTTCCTGGCTTTGAATCAGGGGATCAGCCTTTGAGGTCAGGTAAGTCTGTTTTATCTGCTTTGTGGTGTGTTGCATGGGTGGGGATACATGTGACAAGTGTGTGGCTCCTCCAACATGTGTTTGTTTTGTGTCATCCACAGATGTGCAGGATGGAGCTGGCCCGTCAGTTGATGCAGGGCGAACCACCCCATCCATGCTGGAGATCGCCCCTACAGCAGTGCTTGAGGAGGAGCACGTCGGGGTAGAAGAGGCTGCTGTTTATATTCTGGAGGAGACCCCCATACCTGGCCACTCCCAAACCACCCCCCCATGCAAGATTCCCCCTCAAGGGACACCATCCCCTCCAGGGATTCCCCCTCAAGGGACACCATCCCCTCCAGGGATTCCCCCTTAAGGGACACCATCCCCTCCAGGGATTCCCCTTCAAGGGACCTCCCCTACACCCGTCCTCCAGCCTCTCACGCCTCTAGGAAGGCAACGAGGAAAACCAGAGGAGTCCCTGATGATTTTGAAGATCCCCTGGCAAGGGACCAGACAAGACAGACCCGCCATATTGGTTCTCTTGCGGGTGATCTGCATCGGGTGGCAGATAGCCTGGCGTCCTCGGCCGCGAGCCAGGCTGCTTGCACTGTGGCAGTGCAGGAAGCCATCACCCAGCAGGCTGGGCAGAATACTGCTATCAACGATAGTCTGCAGGACGTTGTGGGGAACGGGGCAGCCCTTCTGTCCTGCCTGGTGGACCTGCAGACCACCACATCTGGCCTGGTCTCCGAGGTCCGGAGCCCGGCAGCTGCTGTCCGTGAGGAGGGGAGGCAGACACGGCGACAGCAGCGCAGCAATACTACCCGCCGGCTGCGGATGCAGGCTGCCACCAATACGTACCTCCACCGGCTAGCCGTGGCAATGGAGGGCAGCCAGGCAGCCAGGGAGAGACTGGTTAAGGTTCAACCACCTGACCCCCCAGCCCCCCCACCTGTGGCTCGCCCCAGGCAACTGCACCCCAGGAGCCTAGGGACAAGAAGAAGCCCACGACAGGGCTGTTGATGTATGTAAAATTAGGTTTGATACTCAGATTAGGATTTGTTTTTGGTTTATCTCCCTGCACACGGTGAGGAGTGCAGGCTACAGTGTGAATGAGGTGTGAATGTGTGGGGGTGACACTCCTGCCATTAAGGGGTGTCACCCTCAGTCGTTGGTGAGAAATTATCACCACGACACGTGTGAATGGTGTATAAGTGTACAGCAACATAATTGGAGCTGTGGCGTGGCGTTGCTGCTCCCAAGTCCCATGTGGTGTACTTGGGTCTAATCCAATTTGATGTGGATGTGGTGTGTGTGTGTGTTAGGGATCACAGTGGTGTGCATTCATGCATGCTCATTGTGCCATGATTAATGTGTGTGTTTAACGTGAAAAGTAGCCTACCACAAGGACCCTCCTGACTGCTCTTCCCTCAGCAGACGGGGGACCCTCGGGCAAGGGGGGACTGTGTGGTTCGGGGGTCAGGTCATCACGTAGCTCAATCTGCAGGCCCTTTCTCACGGCAAAGTTGTGCAGCATGCAACATGCCCCAATGATCTGGCACACAAAGTTTGGGGAATACAACAGGGTACCCCCAGACTTATCCAGGCATCGGAAACGTGACTTCAGGAGGCCAAAGGTGCGCTCCACCACTGCACGGGTTTTGATGTGTGCTTCATTGTATCTTTGCTCTCCTCTGGTTTGGGGATCCCGGAATGGAGTCATGAGATGGGGTCCCAGTGCATATGCCACGTCACCTAGTAATGAAAAGACAGGAGGATGTTAATAGTGCATGTGCATTGCAGTTACGCGCACCGGGTTACGCCGGCGCCAGAGAAACGTGCGTTTCTGAATCGGCGGATCTCCCTCATTTGCATATTTGAATAGATAATCCATGGGAACGGTTGATCTGTCCGCGTAAAGATGCGCCAAAGACACGCCGGCGTGGAAAAGTTACGCCGGAAAAAAGTAGCCGATTTGAAGGCGGATCTGGTATAGTAGGTACGGCGCATGGATCCGACGGCGCAAAATAACAGTTACGCCGCACATCTCTAAAAACGCCGGAGTAATTGCTACATGAATCTACCCCACAGTGTCTTTTCACATAGATAGATAGATAGATAGATAGATAGATAGATAGATAGATAGATAGATAGATAGATAGATAGATAGATAGATAGTGTAACGGTCACCACCGCTTACGACCTTCCATCCAACCACGACAAGCTTATCTGCCACACTGCGACAATCTTGCATACACGATCCATATCCATTCCCATAAACAAGACGAGACTCAAGCTCTGCTTGCTTTCAAAGATATGACAATTTATTGGTATTTTCTCAGCTTCTTATACAGTCTCAAGCATAATGCAGTTAATCACAGGACAATGCAATCTCCACCCCCCTATTCACTCACTGAGGATAATTCTTTAATTGGGAGCTAGACATGACGGCACCGTATCATCAATAGGGTTCAATTAACCTTGAATAATAACACAGACATCTAGTTGAATAAGTTATCTAGACAGCTTTATCACACAATAGCAGAGTCTTGTGAGAGTGGGTGCAATCAACACCTTCAACGGAATGTCTTTACAGTGAATAGCCAACACCTTAAGATATTTCAATAGCCTATTATACAAAAGGTATGACTCACTGTCTGGCTGACCTGGTCATGTCATCATGAGCTCCTTGTGATATCTCAGTCCTGAAATATGAAGTATTAATAATGTCCCATCTCATGTACTATGAATTATGATTCTTTGTCACCCTATGGCCCTAGTGGACATAAGGTGACCCTAGACATAGGAATATCTCAGTCTGTCACAGGCCATTCTGTTACATCTCTCCCCTTTCGGTGGGAGACGGACACAGGTGGTAACCCCAAACGGGTTGACTCCAAAGTCCGTCAGTAGTTCCAGTCCTCCAATGCTGGTATCCATACTGTACCCCAAATAAATGGCTCCAAACTGAGCATTACTCACCCCGCCAACCTCTGCCTCTCTCAGAGAACACGCCTGCCGCTGGGGAGAAGGCAGGGTGGCTGGGCTCAGTCCATCATGCTGTTGGGGGTCTGGGCCAACTGCCCCCCCTTCCTGGGGTATACCAGTGGAGACTGAAGTCCCATCCACTGGTGCTTGGTGAAAACCCCCCGGTGTTTGAAAAAAAAGCAGCCAAGCCAACCCCATCCTCCTGTCCCGGTCCTGTACCATTTTCTGGGGGTGTGCCATCCACTACCCCAGGAACCCCCTCTTCTGTTAGTGAGGAGCAGAGGCCTGGGGCACTCTGCTCTGTTGCCAGCTCTTCCGCTGGGTTGTTGTGAGTGGAGACCACAGTCCCATCCACTACCACAGGGACCCCCTCTTCTGTTAGTGAGGAGCAGAGGCCTGGGGCACTCTGCTCTGTTGCCAGCTCTTCCGCTGGGTTGCTGTGAGTGGAGACCACAGTCCCATCCACTACCACAGGGTCCCCCTCTTCCGTTAGTGAAGAGCAGAGGTCTGTGACCCTCTGTTCTGTTGCCAGCTCTTCCGATGGGTTGCTGTGAGTGGAGACCACAGTCCCATCCACTACCACAGGGTCCCCCTCTTCTGCTAGTTAGGAGCAGAGGCCTATGACACTCTGCTCTGTTGCCAGTGATTCAGCTGGGGGTAAAAGCTTTACCACCTCAGCTTGTTGTTGGAGAGAGGGGCCAACCGCCCCGGCTCTCTGGAACTCCACACCATCCGCTTCGGCTTTAGGGATGACACTCTCCATATTTTCCACTGCCGATTCATCAGCCAGGAGTTCACAATTGTCATATGAACTTTCCTCATAGTCCCAGGCAACGGGAGCCCCACCCTGCTGCTGAGCGGAGTCTAGCAGCTGTCTGTAGGCGACCTCCAGCTCCCATTCCCGAATGGCCAAAATTTCCAAATCTTCCTGTGACCAGTGGCCTCCCGAGATATTCAATTTCTCCTCTCTGTGCTCCATTATGTCCTCCAAGCGCCACTCCCGATTATCCCCGAAGTCTGGATCACTGGACATCCTCCAATACAATAATCCCAGGCCATCATAGTCATGGCCTTCTGTGGGGCTGTCATCTGCTGGCCACGGGCACTCTTGGGCTACATACCACTGGAGGGCTCTGTAGCTTTCATCCAGCTGCATCTCTGCCCGGATCAGCCTGCTCAACTCGGCTGTCCACTCCTGCTTCGGTTGTTCCCCCAACAACAGCAGTCGCACGTCATACTGCGGCCAGTACCTTGCATAGATGGACGGCAGGACCTTTCCTTGGTGTTGCTGCTCCAGAGCTAGTGCTTCCTTCCAGAGTTGGCACCGAATCACATCCGACCATCCCAACAGGACCTCCTCTGATACTGGTCATCTATGCTGTATCCTCATCTCTTGTAACCTTCTTTGGAATTCCTCTTCCATGGAGACTGGTATCTGCACCTCTCCTCTCTCTTTAGTTGGTGCTGCTGTGACTTCAGCTGCTGCAGCACTTCTTCTCTGTAGCAAGGTGGCATTCAGAGCCGCAATAACTCGGTCCCTGATCTCCGGTGGAGGGTTAGGACCATAATGTGCCAGTCTTAGGTTAACAGCCCGATCAAAACTTGCTTCCTCGGGTGTCCTGTCCGTTACGGCGGGCCTTTTAGCTCTATCCATTTCGACCAGTTCTGCGATAATGTCCCTTTTCTTACGGTTGCTGGCCGGTCTGCGCCGGCTCTCCAGTAAGTCCATGAGGGAAGAGAGCTTCATCCGTTCATACACCGTCTCCATTGTCATGTGCCCTTGTAGCTGTCCTGATGATGGAATCATCCCACTGCTGTGCCACCAAATGTAACGGTCACCACCGCTTACGACCTTCCATCCAACCACGACAAGCTTAATGTGTATCTGACACACTGCGACAATCTTGCATACGCGATCCATATCCATTCCCATAAACAAGACGAGACTCAAGCTCTGCACTTGCTTTCAAAGATATGACAATTTATTGGTATTTTCTCAGCTTATTATACAGTCTCAAGCATAATGCAGTTAATCACAGGACAATGCAATCTCCACCCCCCTATTCACTCACTGAGGATAATTCTTTAATTGGGAGCTAGACATGACGGCACCGTATCATCAATAGGGTTCAATTAACCTTGAATAATAACACAGACATCTAGTTGAATAAGTTATCTAGACAGCTTTATCACACAATGGCAGAGTCTTGTGAGAGTGGGTGCAATCAACACCTTCAACGGAATGTCTTTACAGTGAATAGCCAACACCTTAAGATATTTCAATAGCCTATTATACAAAGGTATGACTCACTGGCTGGCTGATCTGGTCATGTCATCATGAGCTCCTTGTGATATCTCAGTCCTGAAATATGAAGTATTAATAATGTCCCATCTCATGTACTATGAATTATGATTCTTTGTCACCCTATGGCCCTAGTGGACATAAGGTGACCCTAGACATAGGAATATCTCAGTCTGTCATGGGCCATTCCGTTACAGATAGATAGATAGATAGATAGATAGATAGATAGATAGATCAGGGAGGCTACTAGTTAGTATAGTTAAATGTACAGTTTGTAGAGAATATATTAACATCCCTAGGAGTTGTCAATATATTTATAAACTGTATAGCTTAGCTAGTTCTGCTATTAGTATCTGTCAGGCAGGAGATTGTGCTTGATGCCTTAACGTGTTAGTGTACACGTGTTAGTTCATTGCACATAGACGCATTAACTGTTACTGCACGTGTGCTATTTATTTGCACAGAAAGGCAGTTGCTGTTAATGCAAGTGGGCTATTGAATTGCACAGAAACGCAGTCGCTCTGACAGTGCGTGTGCTGTTACATACCACCTTAGCGCATTTGGTGTCACCGCATGTCTGCTGTTACATATCACCTGTGCACATTTGGTGTCACCGCACGTGTGCTGTTACATACCACCTTAGCGTATTTGGTGTCACCGCACGTGTGCTGTTACATACCATCTTAGCGCATTTGGTGTCACCGCACGTGTGCTGTTACATACCACCTTAGCGCATTTGGTGTCACCGCACGTGTGCTGTTACATATCACCTGAGCGCATTTGGTGTCACCGCACGTGTGCTGTTACATATCACCTGAGCGCATTTGGTGTCACCGCACGTGTGCTGTTACATACCACCTAAGCGCATTTGGTGTCACCGCACGTGTGCTGTTACATACCACCTTAGCGCATTTGGTGTCACCGCATGTCTGCTGTTACATATCACCTGAGCGCATTTGGTGTCACCGCACGTGTGCTGTTACATACCACCTTAGCGCATTTGGTGTCACCGCACGTGTGCTGTTACATACCATCTTAGCGCATTCGGTGTCACTGCACGTGTGCTGTTACATATCACCTGAGCGCATTTGGTGTCACCGCACGTGTGCTGTTACATACCACCTGAGCGCATTTGGTGTCACCGCACGTGTGCGTGTGCTGTTACATACCACCTTAGCGCATTTGGTGTCACCGCACGTGTGCTGTTACATATCACCTGAGCGCATTTGGTGTCACCGCACGTGTGCTGTTACATACCACCTGAGCGCATTTGGTGTCACCGCACGTGTGCTGTTACATACCACCTAAGCGCATTTGGTGTCACCGCACGTGTGCTGTTACATACCACCTTAGCGCATTTGGTGTCACCGCATGTCTGCTGTTACATACCACCTTAGCGCATTTGGTCTCACCGCACGTGTGCTGTTACATATCACCTGAGCACATTTGGTGTCACCGCACGTGTGCTGTTACATACCACCTTAGCGCATTTGGTGTCACCCCACGTGTGCTGTTACATACCACCTTAGCGCATTTGGTGTCACCGCACGTGTGCTGTTACATACCACCTTAGCGCATTTGGTGTCACCGCACGTGTGCTGTTACACACCACCTATGCGCATTTGGTGTCACCGCACGTGTGCTGTTACATACCACCTTAGCGCATTTGGTGTCACCGCACGTGTGCTGTTACATACCACCTTAGCGCATTTGGTGTCACCGCACGTGTGCTGTTACATACCACCTGAGCGCAGTTAGTGTCACCGCACCTGTGCTGTTATATACCACCTGAGCGCAGTTAGTGTCACTGTACGTGTGCTGTTATATACCACCTGAGCGCAGTTAGTGTCACCGCATCTGTGCTGTTATATACCACCTAAACGCAGTTAGTGTCACTGGACGTGTGCTGTTATATACCACCTGAGCGCAGTTAGTGTCACTGTACGTGTGCTGTTATATACCACCTGAGCGCAGTTAGTGTCACTGTACGTGTGCTGTTATATACCACCTGAGCGCAGTTAGTGTCACAGGACGTGTGCTGTTATATACCACCTGAGCGCAGTTAGTATCACTGTATGTGTGCTGTTATATACCACCTGAGCGTAGTTAGTGTCACCGCACCTGTGCTGTTATATACCACCTGAGCGCAGTTAGTGTCATTGGACGTGTGCTGTTATATACCACCTGAGCGCAGTTAGTGTCACTGTACGTGTGCTGTTATATACCACCTGAGCGCAGTTAGTGTCACTGTACGTGTGCTGTTATATACCACCTGAGCGCAGTTAGTGTCACCGCACCTGTGCTGTTATATACCACCTGAGCGCAGTTAGTGTCACTGGACGTGTGCTGTTATAAACCACCTGAGTGCAGTTAGTGTCTTTGGACGTGTGCTGTTTCATACCACCTGAGCGCAGTTAGTGTCACTGTACGTGTGCTGTTATATACCACCTGAGCGCAGTTAGTGTCACTGGACGTGTGCTGTTATATACCACCTGAGCGCAGTTAGTGTCACTGTACGTGTGCTGTTATATACCACCTGAGCGCAGTTAGTGTCACTGTACGTGTGCTGTTATATACCACCTGAGTGCATTTAGTGTCACCGCACCTGTGCTGGTTTATACCACCTGAGCGCAGTTAGTGTCACTGTACGTGTGCTGTTATATACCACCTGAGCGCAGTTAGTGTCACTGTACGTGTGCTGTTATATACCACCTGAGCGCAGTTAGTGTCACTGGACGTGTGCTGTTATATACCACCTGAGCGCAGTTAGTGTCACTGGACGTGTGCTGTTATATACCACCTGAGCGCAGTTAGTGTCACTGGACGTGTGCTGTTACATATCACCTGAGCGCATTTGGTGTCACCGCACGTGTGCTGTTACATACCACCTGAGCGCATTTGGTGTCACCGCACGTGTGCTGTTACATACCACCTTAGCGCATTTGGTGTCACCGCACGTGTGCTGTTACATATCACCTGAGCGCATTTGGTGTCACCGCACGTGTGCTGTTACATACCACCTGAGCGCATTTGGTGTCACCGCACGTGTGCTGTTACATACCACCTAAGCGCATTTGGTGTCACCGCACGTGTGCTGTTACATACCACCTTAGCGCATTTGGTGTCACCGCATGTCTGCTGTTACATACCACCTTAGCGCATTTGGTCTTACCGCACGTGTGCTGTTACATATCACCTGAGCACATTTGGTGTCACCGCACGTGTGCTGTTACATACCACCTTAGCGCATTTGGTGTCACCCCACGTGTGCTGTTACATACCACCTTAGCGCATTTGGTGTCACCGCACGTGTGCTGTTACATACCACCTTAGCGCATTTGGTGTCACCGCACGTGTGCTGTTACACACCACCTATGCGCATTTGGTGTCACCGCACGTGTGCTGTTACATACCACCTTAGCGCATTTGGTGTCACCGCACGTGTGCTGTTACATACCACCTTAGCGCATTTGGTGTCACCGCACGTGTGCTGTTACATACCACCTGAGCGCAGTTAGTGTCACCGCACCTGTGCTGTTATATACCACCTGAGCGCAGTTAGTGTCACTGTACGTGTGCTGTTATATACCACCTGAGCGCAGTTAGTGTCACCGCATCTGTGCTGTTATATACCACCTAATCGCAGTTAGTGTCACTGGACGTGTGCTGTTATATACCACCTGAGCGCAGTTAGTGTCACTGTACGTGTGCTGTTTATATACCACCTGAGCGCAGTTAGTGTCACTGTACGTGTGCTGTTATATACCACCTGAGCGCAGTTAGTGTCACAGGACGTGTGCTGTTATATACCACCTGAGCGCAGTTAGTGTCACTGTACGTGTGCTGTTATATACCACCTGAGCGTAGTTAGTGTCACCGCACCTGTGCTGTTATATACCACCTGAGCGCAGTTAGTGTCATTGGACGTGTGCTGTTATATACCACCTGAGCGCAGTTAGTGTCACTGTACGTGTGCTGTTATATACCACCTGAGCGCAGTTAGTGTCACTGTACGTGTGCTGTTATATACCACCTGAGCGCAGTTAGTGTCACCGCACCTGTGCCTGTTATATACCACCTGAGCGCAGTTAGTGTCACTGGACGTGTGCTGTTATAAACCACCTGAGTGCAGTTAGTGTTCTTTGGACGTGTGCTGTTTCATACCACCTGAGCGCAGTTAGTGTCACTGTTACGTGTGCTGTTATATACCACCTGAGCGCAGTTAGTGTCACTGGACGTGTGTGTGCTGTTATATACCACCTGAGCGCAGTTATTAGTGTCACTGTACGTGTGCTGGTTATATACCACCTGAGCGCAGTTAGTGTCACTGTACGTGTGCTGTTATATACCACCTGAGTGCAGTTAGTGTCACCGCACCTGTGCTGGTTTATACCACCTGAGCGCAGTTAGTGTCACTGTACGTGTGCTGTTATATACCACCTGAGCGCAGTTAGTGTCACTGTACGTGTGCTGTTATATACCACCTGAGCGCAGTTAGTGTCACTGGACGTGTGTGTTATATACCACCTGAGCGCAGTTAGTGTCACTGGACGTGTGCTGTTATATACCACCTGAGCGCAGTTAGTGTCACTGGACGTGTGCTGTTATATACCACATGAGCGCAGTTAGTGTCACCGCACCTGTGCTGTTATATACCACCTGAGCGCAGTTAGTGTCATTGGATCGTGTGCGTGTGCTGTTATATACCACCTGAGCGCAGTTAGTGTCACTGTACTGTGTGCTGTTATATACCACCTGAGCGCAGTTAGTGTCACTGTACGTGTGCTGTTATATACCACCCTGAGCGCAGTTAGTGTCACCGCACCTGTTCTGTTATATACCACCTGAGCGCAGTTAGTGTCACTGGACGTAGTGCTGTTATAAACCACCTGAGTGTGCAGTTAGTGTCACAGGACATGTGCTGTTATATACCACCTGAGCGCAGTTAGTGTCACTGTACGTGTGCTGTTATATACACCTGAGGTTAGTAGTTAGTGTCACCGCACCTGTGCTGTTATATACCACCTGAGCGCAGTTAGTGTCATTGGACGTGTGTGCTGTTATATACCACCTGAGCGCAGTTAGTGTCACTGTACGTGTGCTGTTATATACCACCTGAGCGCAGTTAGTGTCACTGGACGTGTGCTGTTATATACCACCTGAGCGCAGTTAGTGTCACCGCACTGTGCTGTTATATACCACCTGAGCGCAGTTAGTGTCATTGGACGTGTGCTGTTATATACCACCTGAGCGCAGTTAGTGTCACTTGTTGACGTGTGCTGTTATATACCACCTGAGCGCAGTTAGTGTCACTGTACGTGTGCTGTTATATACCACCTGAGCGCAGTTAGTGTCACCGCACCTGTTCTGTTATATACCACCTGAGCGCAGTTAGTGTCACTGGACGTGTGCTGTTATAAACCACCTGAGTGCAGGTTAGTGTCACTGTACGTGTGCTGTTATATACCACCTGAGCGCGTTAGTGTCATTGGACGTGTGCTGTTATATACCACCTGAGCGCAGTTAGTGTCACCGCACCTGTGCTGTTATATACCACCTGTGCGCATTTAGTGTCACCGCACCTGTGCTGTTATCTACCACCTGAGCGCAGTTAGTGTCACTGGACGTTGTGTGTTATATACCACCTGAGCCGCAGTTAGTGTCACTGTACGTGTGCTGTTATATACACCTGAGTGCAGTTATGTCACCGCACCTGTGCTGGTTTATACCACCTGAGACGCAGTTAGTGTCACTGTACGTGTGTTGTTATATACCACCTGAGCGCAGTTAGTGTCACTGTACGTGTGCTGTTATATACCACCTGAGCGCAGTTAGTGTCACTGTATGTGTGCTGTTATATACAACCTGAGCGCAGTTAGTGTCACTGTACGTGTGCTGTTACATACCACTGAGTGCAGTTAGTGTCACCGCACCTGTGCTGGTTTATACCACCTGAGCGCAGTTAGAGTCACTGTACTTGTGCTGTTATATACCACCTGAGCGCATTTAGTGTCACCGCACCTGTTGCTGTTATATACCACCTGAGCGCAGTTAGTGTCACCGCACCTGTGCTGTTATATACCACTGAGCGCAGTTAGTGTCACTGGACGTGTGCTGTTATATACCACCTGAGCGCAGTTAGTGTCATGGACATGTGCTGTTATATACCACCTGAGCGCAGTTAGTGTTAGTGTTAGTGCTCCAATTAGAGTTATTGGGAGGGGTTGCAACTGTCGTGTTGTGCCAAGGCACAATTTTTAGCCCTGTTTAACAGGGGCGCCTAATAACAATTTTTGATGCAATACTTTGCACGTGGCTCTTTGTTGCGCTCCAATTACAGTATGTTTGAGGGGTGCCCTTTTTTCTAAAAATTTTCTTTCACAAAACAATAATGGCCCCCCACCACCGCTAAAATATTCGACATAATGTTGCCACACAGAACTTGCGCAAGTAGCATTAATTACTTTTTTTATAGTCCTCTCATGTTGTGCAGGGACATTTCTAAACATGTGCCACTACTATAGACACCCAGCAGGTGTGATATTTATAGGAATTTTTTTTTCACTTTAAGCATCATTAAAATGGCTGCTCCGGAAAAAACGGGCGTTTTAAAGAAAAATGTTTCCATTGATACATGTTCCCTGGGGCAAGACCCGGGTTCTGAACGACGTTTTCCAACATTTAATTGAATTTTGGTCTTTAAAACAACCGTTTTTGAATTCGAACGTTCGGGTCCCATAGACTTCAATGGGGTTCGAAATATTCGTGCGAACCCGCGGTCTGTTCGAACGTTCTGGTGCGAACCGAACCCGGGGGTGTTCGGCTCATCCCTACCGCTGGGACAGGAGGCCCGGTAAGAGCTGCGGAGGCGGCGGAAGGGGGGAAGTTCTCTCCCGCTCCTCCGGGATAACAACCGAGTGGTTGTTATCCCTGTAAAGCCAATTGCCGGCTCTAAAAAATTATACCGGGATGATGCCTGCAGCTGCGGGCATCATCCGGTATATAACCCCAAAAGCCGAGGACGCATATCTGCGTACGCTCGGCGGGAGGGGTTAAAAAAACACCAATTCTGTTGGCAAAAAAAAAGCAGGGGTTCCCACCAGTGCGAATTAGATGCGGATTTCTCCTCATCCAATTTGCATGTCCGGAGATTATGACTGTCACTCTATGGTGCCATTTCACACATCTCCGGAGCGTTTTCGGGTCCATTTCAGGTCCAAATTCAGTCACAAATTCAGGCTGAAATCAGACCTGAAACGGTGAATGGAGACGCACCGAACCCCCTGATGTGAGCTGCTCCATTCCTCAGTGTGAATCCAGCCTAATATAGAGCACTTTTATACAGGTTTTTAGGAGCGTTTAGAAGCGTTTATGAACGTTTAGCATTTTTCTGCCAGAAAACTGCACTCAAAAATGAAAACCAGAAGGTTTTTTTTTTCTGCCTCTAAGTGCTGAGCTTAAAATATGCCTCTAAACATCCTAATGTCCATGGACACTTTGGATAACATTAGCTGCTTCTAAAGGGAAAATGCTGAACTCCACTAGAAGCAGCGTTTTTTTTAAGCCAGTGTGCACTAAGCACTGTGGAAAAAAATAAGCACAAATAAACTTGTATCAAATCCCATTCATGTTAAACAGCCTGGATTGACAAATCTCTAATGCCGGCTAGCACCCTAGCCTGTTGAATGCGACTGCTGTTCAATTTACAATTTCTATCCAGCAATTTTGATTTTCAGATTAAAGGATGTCAGGTGGGAGATTGCCAACATGTCCACCCAGGGTGGAATCTTTAGTTAATCAGGAATGTATGGCCAGTTTACGTAACACTAAGGCCCCTTTTACACTGAGGAGTTTTTCAGGTGGTACAACGCTAAAAATGGCGCCTAAATACCGCCTGAAAAACTCCTGCTCAGCCTTCTCAATGTGAAAGCCCCAGGGCTTTCACACTGAGGCAATGCGCTGGCAGGAGAGAAAAAAATCTACTGCAAGCAGCATCTTTAGAATAGTGAGAGGAGAGATGTGTATACCGCTCCTTCCCATTTAAAACAATGGGAAACCGCGGCAATACCGCCCACAATGTGCCATATTAACCCTTTTTCGTCCGCTAGCGGGGGTTAATACCGCACCGCTAGCAGCCGAATCCCGCTGCATTTCCCACGGTATAGCACCGCAATTTTTTGCGCCGCTGTACCGCCACCGCACCTCCACTGCCCTGTGTGAAAGGTGCCTAAACAATCTCATTCTCCAAAATCATCCATACAACATCCACTATTAATAGCCTTGTAATCTTATTTCATTAACCACTTAACCCCCGGACCATATTGCTGCCCAATGACCGAGAGCCACTTTTTGTGAAATCTGGCCACTGCGTTTTTTTTTTTT